>JARYHS010009186.1:126745657-126766744 GCA_031002005.1 Vandiemenella viatica
TTAATTCTCTCATGGCTAGTGTTTCCAGAAAACTGAGGTGGTAAAAGTGTGCAATGATGAAGTTGATGACAGGATGGAAAATAACAACGCTTGGAACAGAAGGAAGGGCTGGTTTTAAGGAAGGCAAGGTTGGTCCAATTTGGATGGAGGCCAGACCTGCTGGAGACAGGTGTGAATTTTGTTGTGGCAAGATGGCAGACTAATGGTGAACATAGATGAGAACAGTATGACAAAAGTTTGGTGTGGGTAATTACAGTGGAGCTTTGAGAGAATTAAAAGAGACATAAAAAGGAGAGTGGAGGAAGGGTTCACTAAAAGCAATTTTGGTTTCTCCAAGGATGTGTAATCATTGGGTAGGGCATATTGAGAATATGGGCAAGAGTTATGGATATGGCAATCAGAAGTGATGGTGTGCGAGTAGGGAAGATGGAAGCCAGCTGTCAATTTTCAAGTAGTTCAGAGAGCTTGCAAAAAGAAATGAAGTTTTTGTGTACATTTTACAAGCATTGGTATATATTTTCAAATAATCAATTGCAAGCACTGGGTTAAATTATCGTATGGGAGAAGCTGGGTTGTATATAATGTTAGATTGGAGTAGTGCTGGCTGGCTGTCTGGACATAAAGTTGGAGGAAAACTGTGTGAGGCTAGGGTATGTGTGACATGGAAGACAATGGTAAGGCTGAAGTCTAGTGCAGAAACTGTAAATAGGGAGTTTTATCATCATAACATCTGGCAGGCTAAACAAGAGGAACACTACATGTAAGTATAGTCCAGTGATATGGGAGACAAAAAAATCATTTCAGTTAGGACAAAGAATTAAAAATTATATTCAAAAAGTTTATGGAGGAAAAGTGGAGAGGATAAAGATCAGTAAATAGAACATTTGAACAGCTGGCTCGGTTGTCTTCATCAGTGTGGCATAGCTTCCATACATGACAAGCTTAGTGTGAGTTAATGATCGAAATACACAGCACTGTGAACAACAGAGAATAACGAATGTATGTATGTTTGTATGCTTGTTTGTTCTTCATACAAATCCACAGTTTTCATCCCATTTCGATGAAAGTTTGCACACTTATCCTTTGAAACTGGGAGAAAAGTACTGTCTGCATTTGGCTGAAAAATTTTCTGTATAAATGTTGTCTTATAATTTCAAAAAATTACTGAACGATGATAGACAGACGTGTAGGATGTGTAGGTCTCTGTACTGCCTTCCCATATAGCGGTCTGGTAGCTCAGTGGTTAAGGCGCTTGCTTACTGCTGTTTGTATCATGGTTTCCAGTTCAAATCTTCGTCGAGGCAAAGATTTAAAAAAAATGGTTTTTGATTGTAAGAGTCACGCCTGGACCTTTAGTTATTCGGATTGAATGTTAAACTGTACATGTCACAAATTTAGGGGTTCAATGCAAGGCAAATCATAGGTAGTCTTGCAATTCTGTAGGTGTACACCTTTTTACGTTATTATGATCCCTCTGGGGTTGTTCGCAGTCAGTGTGTGTGTGATCTGCAGTAATAATACTATAAATGCGGAAGTAAGTCACTGTCTTTTTTACGTTTTCACGACTAAATGGCTATACCGATACTGATGGAATTTGACAAGAAAATCTGTAGGAAGGGTATGGGACATTTTTTGCATTATGATTAACAGTTGTAGTCACAAAATTTTGAGAACTTATCGAACGGTGACAGAAATATGTTAGAAATTGATTCTCTTCAAGAGAGAGGTTTGACATTAGAATGATATAGTGATAGCTTTCCTGTTATATTATGCCAACCCAGTGTTGTTTGGGACCAATTCTTCGTTACCAACAACTTTCTATATTCAATTCTGGCAAAGAAATTCTTAAACCACACGTATGAAGTCGCGGGTATCAGCTAGTATAAAATAAAAAGGACAGTAAAAGTATACCCATCAATTAACTGGAAGGCTGCTAGAAAATAAAGAGACATGAAGACAATTCACAATATTGCAGGAGAACTAATATATATTATTCTATGCAATATTCTATGTAATAATGGTAATGCAGAATGATAATTGTCAAATTTTTGTGAAGTTTGATATCAGTATCACCAGCTAATTTCAAGGCTAGGAACTATTTAAATAATACTCAGAATCCGTATGAATTAAATACTAGTGAAATCAGATGAACTACTTGATTTTTATCAATTTATACTGACTTAATTCAAGGTTTTCACTTTTTATCTTTTTAACAGATAACTTTATTTATTGAAATTTTGTAACAAAATTAACAACAATACACAACAGTTTTACACCACTATGATTAAAAAAAGCCCTTTCTTTAACCATTTTATTAAGATAAACAACAGCCATTTCCCTTCAGCAAATTCTGATGAAATATATAGTCAATATTAAAGTCCTGAACTAGAACAATCACTGTATTTAATACACAATTGTACTAATAGTCCAGTTCATGGTGTTCTCCATAGATGTGTATGAGTCTTTGGCAAATAGCATGATAAATAATTAAATGTGATGAAATCTACTACAATATCTTGTCTTTAAAATAATTTCAAACATTATTTATTAAAAATCTATGATCACAAATCACTCATTAAATATTAATACAAAACTGGAAAGAAAACTGTAAACATCCACTGAATACAATATTGTTGTGCACGCTTCACATATACATAAAAACTGCACAATGTAAAAAAACTTCAAAATACCAAATACTATACTCAACTTTTCAAGTTCAGTCTAATTTTAAATCGTTAAAAAAAAAGTTAAAAAATAGCAGTATACAAATCAATTTTCTCTTAAGATAGAGAATAAATGAAAGGCTGCAGACTTTAAAAGTAAATTCAGAAAGATCTGTACAATGTGATTAAAATGTATATCCTAAAGAAAAAAGAATTGCTCAAGTATTTATTAACTCTAGCTCATTCTCATAAATGAAGTCACATAACTGTAGAAACATTTTTTATTTTGATAAATTTTATTTTTACAAGAGTTAAAGTGAACTTAGTAATTTAATTTTTCACTATCAAATAATTTTGATAGTTTTTTTTATAATACACTTCAAACTGACAAAATTTAGAGCTTGAAAAAAGAGTTGAGTATAGTTCCTTTAATAGGAGAGCTAAAAGATGAAATCTTCAAACAAAATGTGTGTTTATAAGGCCATTACTATACAAATAAAAATACATTTATAAAATTAGTTGCATTTGTTTACAAAGGAATAGATTAGGATCAGACTAATCCAGAAGAAAAATGTATACAATGATGTGAATACCAACAAGAATTTCAGAATATTTTCTAAACAATAGAATAAATATTAGCAATAATCATCATGAGGAAAATTCCATAACAGATCATGAAAGAGATGTACATATAAAAACCAGAGGTCATAGTATCTTACATCAGGCACAATACCATAAAGTGATATGAACTGTGACCACCAGACAAAATGTGAAATACTCATGAAATAATACGAAAATTTGTTATAAGAGCATCGTAGCAGGTGGCTCAACAAATTAAACATTATTTTACAGTAATAATGCAACAATACCATTCCATTCACTTTCATAGAATTACTGAATGCTGAATTTGTCTTGGAATTGGAATATATGCATTGAAAACAGAATTGTCAAAAAAAATTCTTTAAATGATAATGGAATACAAATTTTTCTAGAAAATTTGGAATTTCATCAGTTTTGAAAATCCTCTGATATTTTTCAATTATGCCATAATAAAATTGATAACAAAGGAACAGATTCTTTAAGAATTTTTTTTTAAAAAAGTAAAATAACTGAAAATATTGGACGCCATCAGGTGAAAAAAAGTGTGCAAAACATTTTCTGTGATGTGTATTACATACCATGACCATTAAGACTGCAGTTATGAAGATGAGAGAAGAAGATACAGAAGCTGAAATTATGATTACAAGTAGGAAGATATGATATACATGATAAATAGTGTATTTTAATTACAGTATGTGAATATCTTATGAAATTCTCAACAAAACTGATTTTACAAAATTTCATACTTTTAGCAGGCACTATTTTTCAAATTGCACTTAATTTTCTTTTTGGATTTAGGAAGGAAAACAGCACTAAGCCCAAGAAGAAAAGTATGCTTTCTTTAAAAAAAATATTTGGAATAATCAAAAGCCACAGTTGTCTCTACAATCCAATGACTAAACTAGAAGATCGTCACAAGGAGCAAAGGGATAAGAAGTTCCTTAAAATGTTTAGGTCCCCAGAAAGTACCAGAGCTGTACCTTCCACCTGAGGTCCAAAAGAAACTACATAGAAGGCTGGAAAGATCATAACATCAGTTACAAACTCCCAGTTGAACTTTTACTGATGTCTGAAGCCATTGAACCAGAGGCTATGGAGTGTGAAATTACTGTTCTTCAGAAGAAATGAAAAACGCAACCGCATTGGCTGAAAGTGGTACAGTAGATCTATGTGAGAGGGGTATAAAACCAGCAGGACTTTTTCTGAAAGAATATTGCAGAATTAGGGGAGAATAATGAGAGATGGTCAACAGTACAACACAGGATGACCTTAAATCATTTGATGGAAATGTGAAGAAAAAAGTGGAAGCCTGCAAAAGAAAGACAGCACATAGTTTTTGAATTTGTAGCCCACAGCTGGCAGTATCAATGTAAACAGTCACAAGCCAACATAATGATTGCTGTGATGACTGAATTCATTGTAGAATGAAGTGTGCAAAAATACATCAAACCTAAGACAAAAGAACATATTCTCTATGAAACCCTTACAAAAGTAAAGACAAGCTTTATCACTAGAACATTTGTATACAAGGAATGCAACTTTAAACAATCATGAAATACTTAACAGCAATGTGAACAACCAAAAGACTGGAAAGTATTTCAATGTGAATAGCGCTAAATAAAAAGACCTCAAAAATTTCCACACATTTCAAATAATACTAACAATCGTTTATGAACACAGACAACCACTTGCTTTTTGAGTCACAGTACATCACTATCTGTGTCTCACAAGTGCCACTGTTATTCTTTTTGGGCCCAGGTACGCCTTGCCAGTTTAACCAGGAATGACCTGAAATAAGTTACAGCCATAAGTTGATAGACATTTTGGCAAAACATTATATTACAAAAAAATTATATTATAGCCATAATATAAAATACTAACTACAAACTTTAAGAAATCATAAGTTAACTCTGTACCAAAAAAAAATAATAAAAAAAAAAAAATCAGTCCTACCATCAAGGAAGTCCATCAATCTGATGTAATATTTCAAAGTCACACTCTGATATTCTCTTCTGGTGAAGTGTTGGGTTGGTGGAGTGACTGCCCTTATAAAGCCCACACCAGTAAATAGCTGCTGGTGAAGTCATGGTCTTGTGTGCCAAGCACCTCTCTGTGCAGTGGCAGTGGGGTCAGAGGCAAGATGGGGATAATTATGGCAGAGGATGGCAGCTGAAGAGCTGAGCATTCTCTGGAAAGATCTGCACCTGCCCTCTTAACCAACTAATAACTCAGCTCTCCATTTACAGTGTCTTCCACAACACAAATCCTTAATCACACAGTCCCAGTAACCTTTTACATGAGCTATTATTTGTCTCTCTTCAAAATCAAACCCATGCTCTATGCTGTGAAAAGTTATTGCCAGCTTTGTCAATTGTCCCAATTGAAGACATTTTGTATATTCTGTACAGTGCTGAAACACAGGGATCACCTCTCTTCCCCCATGCTTCTGATCTCACAAGCACTGAAAGGAGAAGTGCTCAGAACATGTGCCCATGATATCACCACTATATACAATGGCAGTCACTCCAGGAACCTGACACTTCACCAAAGGATGAAGTCGGAGAGTAACTTCAAAACCTCACATCAAATTGGCACACTCTCCTATTAGGGGCTGAGAACATTTTATACAGTTGATACACCAGAAAAGCCTACATTCATTCTGATTTTCAAACTTGCAGATATATATACATTAATCGGAACATTAAGTGTAAAATGTATGCTGTATTAACGAATAGAAGAGCCTGGTAATATTAAATATCTGAAAGGAGATATAAATTAAATTATTTTAAATAAATATGTACGGGAAAAAATAATTTCGTTGATAACAAACCAGTGTGGTCCAACCCATGGCCTGCAGGCCACATGTTGCCCACCTATTAATATTTGTTGGCCTTTGTCTTTCTTGCCAGAAAAAATATTTTAAATTTTGAAAGAAATCAATTACCATTCTTTCTGATTCAAGTTTTAAGTAATACTACTTTAGGTTTTTTAAAAAGTTTATGTCAGCAGCACCTTAAAATCTTAATTTCTCCTTAACAGCCATATTTAAGCTCTACTAATGTTGGGTTTTCTTCTCCATCTAGTGCACCCAACAAATGAAAAACTTTGTTATGGCATATGCATTTCGGTTTATTAGACCATCATCACTGCAAGTTTTTCTATATTACATTAGTGTGTGGAATTGTTCCATATTAGTTTATCCTCTTCGGGTTTCTCACCCACTATAATTTTATGAGAAACATATTTACACACGTTAGATTTTGAAGGTAGCTTCTGGAACAAGCTTTGGTTATTGTTTATCTCTTGAGGTTATTGGGTATTGAAGTGAGTCAGGTGTCCTGTCACCTTCAAATGAAAATGTGTGATCTTACGATAGACCCATTCTACCAAGTTAAAAAGTGCGATTTCCCTGAAAATGTCTGGAAACTAATTTCTTAAGAATGTTTTTCTAACCTGCTTAAATTCTATCTGCTAATGTTATTGCTGTTTGGCAGTACATGTGTGTGTGAAAGTGGTTTTTCTGCTCTCAAACAAATTAAAAACACATGAAATCAGTGCCAATTATCACACTGATTTCTCAACTGTAAATGAAGTGGTATATTAAACTTCTTTTAATATGAAGTTTAATAAAAGTTTTTTGAACAAAATATGTAATTCATTTTCTTTCTGGAATGTCTCTTACCCTCATTCTAAAGTTTTATTGGCCCTCAGGTAACTAAAGGTTGGACCAAACTGACAAACAATGAATATTATTGGAGAATATTTGGAAAGATACCAATATAAAAAAAAGTAACCATTCAATGAATTAATGACAGATTGGAAAATCAATTCCAGAACTTAACATCTACCTTATTTATATATTAATCTACCAGCACCAGTTTTATGCAACAAAGGAATTTACAATAAATTAGTAAATTTTTACACAAAAAATTGGAATTGATCCTCATGAATCACAGATCTAAAGCTTAACTGACACCTGGCTCCGTAGATGAGGATCGATGAGCACAACCATAAATTTCAAGCATCAGTAAGCAAGTTTTAATTTACAACTAAATGAGCCAGTGATGGAATAAATGATCACACGAACTTTACCTCAAACACTACAAGCAACTAAAGTAAAAATTTGTGAAATACCCATTAGACTATTAGCTCTATCATAATTATTAGTAATAAATTATGCTCTTCTTTTATTTATTCTTGTTAATCATCATCTTTTAGTTAGCATCAAACTTATTAAAATATATTTTATGAAATAAGCAGCAGCAGCAAGGAAAATACTAAAAAAAGCATCAACATATGTTCTTACATCAATACATCGTTACAAAATGTTATCTTACCCTCGTTGGTTCCCAGAGTGTTGATTGGCCTTTTGGGTGAGTGCTCTTGCCTCACCAGTGTGACCAGCATCTTCTAACTGTGCAGCAATAGCAAAAACAGGTGGTAACTGTGGGTCAACCCTGCTAAGCAGGTGTTGCTCCAGTTGCTGGTACAGTGGAGTGGCCACCAGATCAGGAGTCAGACCAGCACGAAGCATAAGAGTCAGCACACGTGGACATACTGTCACCTCACCCATCTGCTGTAGGCAATTACTTATATGTATCATTGTCCATACATGATGTGTGGAATGATAGCAAAAACTTTAGAAATAAGATGCACAGACACACAAAGGTGAAATTCTTTAATGTGTTCCTATGCCTCTCTATGGAAGTGAGTCTTGGGTATTGAAGAGAAAAGACAAAAGCTGCATACAAGCAGTTGAGATCAAGGTCCTAAGATCTGTAAAGGGATGCACAAGGCTAGATCTAATAAGAAATGAGACTAGCAAAGAAGAGTGGAAATATGTAGTATGATTGAAGAGATAGAGGAACATAGGAATAACTGGAGAAACAATCTG
This sequence comes from Vandiemenella viatica, assembly GCA_031002005.1. NCBI lineage: Eukaryota > Metazoa > Arthropoda > Insecta > Orthoptera > Morabidae > Vandiemenella > Vandiemenella viatica. The sequence continues at coordinate 126,753,815 of JARYHS010009186.1, forward strand.
TAAAGAAAGAATGATGCACAATTACTGAAAGTAGTAAACGAATGTAGACCTAAAGGTAGGAGTATAGGTAAACCAAGGAAGAGATGGGAATAGTCCCTGAAACTGGAACAGGTCAGAAGGCCTAATCCTTGACTGGTGTAAGGTACCTTTTTTTTTTAACTGCTGGATGTCTCCTATAACAACTAGGTCTTTAGGGCGGGAAAGGATGGGGGGGGGGCAAGGAATGGGAAGGAATTCAGCCATGGCCTTCTGAAGGAAGCATCCCGGCATTCACCTGGAGTGATTTGGGGAAACCATGGAAAACCCAAATCTGGATGCCCGGATGGGGATTAGAACCGCCGTCCTCCCGAATGCAAGGAGAACGCTAACCGTTACACCACCATGCTCGGTGTAAGGTACCTATTAGCTCATCAAAAGCATTTCTACTGACCATCCCCAGTAGTAGTTCGATTTTGAAGTTGCTTATGTAGGAGACAGAATTTTCACGTAAAACAGTTTTCAACTTGAACAGATTTTCTTGCATTCATTTCCACGACTAAAGCTCACCATAACAAATTATTTTTAAGTGTATTCATTATGTCCAGAAAAAAATTAGTTTAAGAGATAATGTGGTTTGTTTATGTTTTAAACCACAAGGTTAGGAAGGCTAAAAGATTTGAAATAATTTTGAATCAAGCAAAGTTAAAGCTGATCTTTTATCACCAGCTACAGTCAGCACTCTCTAACATATTTTGAAAGTAAAATTAACTAATTAGGCAAAATTTAATTACTACTTTTAATTAAGAGAAAAATAAAGATTTTAACTAAAAGAGATAAAATTGAAAAATTTAAATCAGAAGACAGCTTAAGTTTAGAGGATTAAAAATATGCCTGCGTTTCTGTAAAAAGTTTAAGCATTGGTAAGATAATTAAGATTTTGAAGATTGTCGTGAATTGTTGAGGAAGTGCGGCAAGTCGCGGCAAGCTGATGACTTAAGAGACTTAAAGTTAATCTTATAGAATACAATATCAGGAAGTCCATGTATTAATTGCAAGTTAAACTATCCAGCACATTTGGAGACATTAATTCTCAAAAGTTGTCGCTGACATCATAGAAATCTGAAAGTTAATAAAAGTACCTGCAGCCATTTTGAAAACTCCCAGTCTTCCACTAGATTTTAAACCGCTACCTTTGCGTTGGTTCGCGGGGCAAACTGCTCCATGCGGGTCGTTGTTGCGGTATATTTTAACATGCCGTAATCGTTCTCTCACTTAAGTTAGGGGGACTTAGTGAGTTTGTCTTCTCGAGTGAATGTGCTTAACCTGACAATATTTTATGGAACTGTTGTCCGATGCTTTATTTGTAATTCTGGTACCGACATTGTAAGAGAGACTTTTTCAAGAATACATGTGTTTTGCGATTCTAAACGGTGTCAAGTGAACTTATTTAACTGTACCTTACATGTTTAGGATGTATAATACGAACGTGTGGCGACCTTTTGATTGAATATTAAGGTACCAGAAGGCTACAATGGTCATGAACTTAATTGTTCACAATTTAGGCAAAGTGTTGCTAGCCCATAACAATAGCTTTCCACCTAACAATGGTAAACCGAGCGTGGCGGTGTAACGGATAGCGTTCTCGCCTCGCATTCGGGAGGACGGCGGTTCGATCCCCGTCCGGGCATCCAGATTTGGGTTTTCCATGGTTTCCCAAATCACTCCAGGCAAATGCCGGGATGCTTCCTTCAAAAGGCCATGGCCGAATTCCTTCCCATTCCTTGGCCCCATCCTTGCCCCACATCCTTTCCCGTCTCTAAAGACCTCGCTGTTGAGAGACGTAAATACAATAAAAAAAAAAAAAAAAAACAATGGTAAGAAGATCATTGTTAAAGTACATTATAAAGTAATAAAGAACAACAATTAATATGAAACTATGCATAGTGATACAAATCTACAGATTTTAAACCTTTTTAATTAAACAGTAGAGACATTGCCAACAACTTAATGCAAAATAAGTAAATAAAAATATATTTTTTAGAGCTGAAAGAGACTCATAAAACTGAACAGGATGGTTGCTCTTTATGATGATATGTATCATGAATTAGGACATTTAAATTAAAAAATACAACAAGTAATGGAAATTTCTACTGAAAATCAGAATAATTAATAAGAGTAGCTCTCTCTGTAATAACCACTAAAGTTTAATCAAAACTTATCAATACACTCAACCATTTCATAGACAGCTACCTGTACGAAAATATAGAACTTATGTATAACATCAAAATATTTTGTTGAGAGAGAAAAATAAACACTAAGAAATATTTCATTCAAGTAATATCAGCAAACTTACGTTTAGATGATGCTTTATAAGACACGTGGCTCTGTTATAAAGACTTGTATGAATGGAAGACAGACATACAGTCAAAATTAAAGAAAGTTCTACGCTCTCCTGAGTCTGTGATACAAGCTGTTGCAAACTCTGTTGGAATAAAAAAGAACAAAATGAAAGAGACAAAAATATTTATTTATAAGCTAGAAAAATTATACTCTCAGAATTTTCTCATACATGGCAAAACAATACATACTGTAAGAGACTAAGCGTTGATGGTGGGGCTTTTTAATTAATATACGACGTAGCAGTTGTGCAGCTATGTTGCTTAACACACTGTTCAATGCTTTCATTTACAACTTATTACTCCCAATTAAATTATTCGAAAGTCATCCAGTCACCAGTCTAGTTAGCATTGCTATTTGGATAATTAATTAAATAACAGTCAAACGGAACATGTAAGAAGCTAATGAAAAACACATACAGACGTGTCAGCTTTCACAGTTCACTAAGTTTTATTCTTCTGAAGTTACATAATCCAAAAGCAAGCCACCAACCACTAAAACTAATCTTCATCACCAAAGATCGCAGTTTTGAGTATAAATAAGGTTGGAAATGGTGAGTATAAGCCCATAATTATTCATTAAAAAATTGGCATGGTACAGTACCGCAGAAGTTCACCATAAACAGTATATAGCAAACCATTTCACTTAGAACAACATACACAGTCTACAAAATACTTCTGCACTGTTCACATAATATTCTGACCCTTGGAACATTGGTGATACCGCGATAGCAGGTTATTACATAACATACACCCTTGACCATGACACGCTGGCTCCTGCCGACTGTCATGCTCTTCACTCGACTGTATCCCTGCATGTTAGACGACCGCCCACCGCCAAAGACCTTATATACATATCTGAGATCACATTATCAACTTACAAAATATATATAATGTTCACAGTTTAGTCACAATGCCATACAGCAAAACCCATAAATTTTCAGTCTTTTATTGACATTAATACTTATATGCAAAGTAAATGTCTACTGATTAATTTACCTGAATTGTGAACCTGTTTTTCTTTTTACAACTGAAGTAGGCTTATCATTCCTACATATCCTACATGAATATTGCAGGTTATTCTTTGAACAAACTTACATCAAAGTTACAGCATTGATTCATGCATGTTCATTACATTTGCAACCCAATTTGAGTGAGCTTGAAAGAAATGTTTGGCACACAAAAATTTCTAAGTTTAGTTAGTCACCAAAACATTCTGCCACTTGGTACTGCTTGTTTCAAACAATTCCAACAACAGTAACATCATCACACTGAGCATTGCAGGTTTCGTCCGCACTGTTCAGAGGCCGGTTCAGGCTTGCCTTTATAGTCTAACCTCCAAAAGCTCTGCATGCAGTGATTAACTTTTTTCTTGTGAACTTGTGAAGTCCACTGTTCTCACAATATCAAAAACAGATCTTTATCAAGCTGACACTTCATAGATTGTAGTTTTTATTTTCTTTTTATTCCTAAAATACTTGAATCTCTCAAGTGGATTTAGTATTCAGAAAATTACTTTTTTCTTTTAGTTGATATCCTGTTTAGACCTCTATTTCTCTTTCTTTACATGTTATACCAGCAAATGTGTTTGTGTTGCAGATTATGCCATATTAACTGTGATTATTATTTTTCAAAATTTTATCTTTTTATTATTTATTCCTGCATTTAAATGGTGTTTTCCCTTTGCTTCCTGAAATTTTACACCTTTTCTTTTAATTAGTATCCCATCTTCGAAATATCTGTAAATAAAAATCATTAAGACTTGTAGTATTGTGGAAAATCAAGATTCTACCTTTTCACCGTATACAATATTACTATTTGATTATGTTATTTTATTTTTTTATATCAAATCTTCTTTCTTTCTAACTAGTTATTTTATTTTTATTTTGACATGGTTAGTTCTTAGAGGTGTAGGACAGGAATAGTGGTAAAAAATGTAGGCTTTCTTGGTGAATCAACTGTATAAAATCTTCGAGCTTTCCAGTAAGCGGTAACATTTTGGAGCCTGACTCTGGCTCTGAAAAGTCACCTCTTACTGACGTGCTCTCCCGTGGAAAGCACAAGAAGATTTTATACAAAGGAATGGTGGTGTAAAAAGCACACTGCAACATGAGAGCTTTATTTTTGCACAAGATCAGCAAGATAGCAGCAGGAAATGAGAGCTTGTGACAGGTATTGGAACTATGTGGAAAGATACTCTTAATCAGAATTAATGAAAATTTTAAAGAAGTCAGGTCTAAAGTATCGAGATAGAAGAATACTCTATAAACTATATAAGAATCAAGTGGCTGTAATAAAAATAGAGAATCACGAGAGACATGCATCAGTTAAAAAGGGTGTGAGACAAGGTTGTAGTCTATCCCCGTTAATATTCAACTTGTATGTAGAAGAAGCAATGAAGAAAGTCAAAGAAAAATTTCCATGTGGCATAAGCTTTCAGGGAGAAAAAATCAGTATGCTACGATTTGCTGACGACATTGTCTTATTAGCAGAGAAGGCTGAGGATATTGAGAAGTTATTGAATGGCATGAAAAAAATACTGAAGGAAGATTTTGGACTGAATATAAATCAAAGTAAAACAAAAGTGATGAAATGTAGCAGAAATGATACCAATACTAGCAGATTAAATATAAAAATAGGAATGGATGCAATAGGAGAAGTGAGTGAGTTCTGTTACTTGGGAAGCAAAATTACAACCGATGGCCGAAGCAGGAATGATGTTAAAAGCAGAATAGCACTATCAAAAAGAGCCTTCATGAAAAAGATAAACCTTTTAGTTTCAAATATTGATCTAGGAATTAGAAAGAACTTCTTAAAACTCTATGTGTGGAGCACAGCACTTTACGGTAGCAAAACATGGACTTTAGGAATACCGGAAAGAAAGAAACTTGAAGCATTTGAAATGTGGTGCTACAGAAGAATGCTGAAAATTAGGTGGACAGACAAAGTAAGAAATGAACGAGTTTTGGAAATGATGGGTGAGAAAAGAAGTTTATGGAAGAAACTTACAGAAAGAAGAGACAGGCTGGTAGGTCATATTTTGAGACATGCTGGATTGGTTAATTTGTTAATGGAGGGAACTGTCGAAGGTAAGAACTGTAGAGGAAGACAGAGATTAGAATATATGAAGCAGATAATTGAAGACGTGGACTGTAAGGGGTATGTAGAAATGAAGAGGTAAGCACAGGATAGGAAGGGATGGAGGATTGCATCAAACCAGTCTAAAGACTGACGACAGCAAAAAAAAAAAAAAAAAAAATCAGAACTAATTCTTTTGTTGTGGACGGCAAGAGATGGTAGAGATCATTTGGTACGGAAGAGATGAAAATTGCCTAAGTGTACGTATGTTTGTAAATTAGAGAGCCAAACTAAACAGATGCATAGGGAAATGTCCACATGATGGAAGGTGATTTGTGTGCTAGAAAAGTCACTTAAAGTTGATGGAATGGCATTTGTTAAAGGAATCTACGATCTCTAGGAGGTGTACTGTGGGTCCAGATCATAAATATCATCTATGTATCTGAACCAAACAAGGGGTGTGAGTGAGATATTGTATTATTCCTCCAGGTCATCCACGGATAATTTGGCATAAGATGGGGCCATTTGGGCATTGATGGCAGTGATATACTTAATAACTGAAAGAGTAGAAGTTTTTTTAAAAGTAAGCATTCTTTACAGGATAAAAGCTATATTTTCCTCCCTTATCAACACTTCACTCCTACCAGCACCTAACTCCTCTACTATTGGCCAAAACCCTTTGTTTAGCTCACATTGTCAATCTTCCCCACCCAAATTCTCTATGAACCTCTCCACAGACTCCTGTTCCACTTTCAGATAAGTCGCAGCAGTCTATGATTAACTTTTCTTCCACTCACCTGTTAAATCGCCACATGTCATCCTATGCAGCATTTTCATTGACTCCCCAGCTTATCGGACTAAATTGGTTAGGGACTCTATCATTGTGAAGTACTCTCAGCTGGTAGCTTTGCTAATACAGTGGAGATCAATGACCAGTGTAATGAGATTGGGTCCAGCTACAGTACTCCAGACCTCATTCTCAACCCTTTTACCAAAAACAACTACTCCTACTTCACAAGTTTCTTACATCCACCAAGTTCTCAATCGTTCAACTCCATTCCCCATTCATATCACCTCCCTGGAAACCAAAGCTATGGGAGAACTGTTCAGTCTCAGGCCAAACAGATTCAACACCCTGGTCATGGACTGTACTGACTACGAAAGTTAGGACCAAAGCAGCTTTCTGATATCAACATCTACAGTCCACAATCCACAGGTCCTACCATCTCCATTTTCCAAGAAATTTTTCTTGCTCTCCAGGGTCTCTTGCAAGGCCTCTGATCACAGTCCATTTCTCTCCTCACTTCTCACACACCCACACCACCTACCTTCTTTCCAAGAATAGGATGACCTATAGTTGTGCCAAATGAATTTTGACCCTGCTGTACCAACATCCCCAACCTTTCATGCAATACCTGCCTTCAATAATCAAAAACACCCCACACTTTGTCAGTGTGTGCACTTAATTTTATTGCCACATGTCTAATCTTGTTATATGAATGACAATTTAAACCTAAACATTCTGAAATGTGTTTATTTTTCATTTTTCGCTGTCCTCCTATCCTCTACTTTCCATGTCGTTTGTTATTTCAGTTTCTTAGAAGCCATTTATTTTTCAATATTGTTCTAGCTAATATAAAAAATAAAATTACTCTAAGACAACAAAAGAGATAAGGTAACTAAACCTATCACTTAGTAATGCTGAAGACACAAAGTCTGTAGTGATAAAAAAAGAAAAGAAAAAAGAAAAAGAAAATACAATCCACAATATTGCATCCATAATCATGCACGAGCATAATGAAATACATGGCAAACCAATGGGCATCCACATGCCAACATCCACCATACGAATGGCAAAAATACCATTAGAGACAAAGTTAATGGAATTGAGAGACTTAAACATACTTGTAATTATGAATTACATGCAAAAAATTGTATTTCAATAACAGAAAAAATTATGTAAGAACGAAGACTTTCCCCGCGTATGACTGCAATGTAGTCTTCATGGGTGTACTGCCGGATAGTGTTGTGGAAACACAATATTTCAACAGCTAGCTCCGCCGTCTTCTTCAGGTGTAGAGACATCTGCACTGGTCGGCTGACCCACAGATACTGAGATGGTTCGGGTGCTGCTCTTCCTTATATACACGTCCACGTCTGGCGGCTGCATGGCCTCGGCGAAGGCTTCATATGAGCCAGGCCCGCAACCAACTGGCGGCTGGCTGCCAGTGGGCGTGGCTATGGTTCTTGTTCCAGCCCTAGCAGACGTGTATATAAGGAAGAGCGGCACCCGAACCATCTCAGTATCTGTGGGTCAGCCAACCAGTGCAGATGTTTCTACACCTGAAGAAGACTGCGGAGCTAGCCATTGAAATATTGTGTTTCCACAACACTAACCGGCAGTATACCTGTGAAGACTACATTGCAGAAAAAATTATGTAACGCAGAGTGCTGAATTTAGACTTTGGATTCTTTAAGAAATAGTAATCAATAACAATAATGTGTTTTAGTTTAAAACATTTACTCTATAAACAATACTGAATAACAGTGATATGTGAGGCCATTGCTTTTATACGGCACCTAAAGAGAACAGGATTTTAGTTCATATGACTTTTCTTCAATATGCACACTTATAAAGCAAGGAATTCATCATTGAACACAAAGTGATGCCATTTATCAGCAGTCCAGTGAATGATGGTTCAGCACTACCTCGGATGACCATTGTTGACAAGTATGGTGGTGATTTGAAGAGAGGTCCCATTCTTCCTATGTTTTGGAGAAGCACATGGTGTTGCTCTCGGTGTCACGTTGTGGGGAACCATTTGCTGTGACTTTCAGGTAACAGCTGGTAGTGATTGAGTGAACTCTGAAGGCACAACAGTTCATCACAGACATCCTGCATCCACGTGTGTTACCTCTCATGTGACAGTACCACAATGCCATTTTTCAATAGGACAATACTCGTCCACACATGGCATATGTCTCTATGAACTGTAAGGTTATGGATGTTGAGGTACTCCCATGGCTAGGAAGATCCCTGATCTGTCCCTTAAAGAATTTGTGTGGGACCAGCTCAGACATAAACTTCGTCTCAGTGCAAGTAACCAGGATATCATGGACCAGTTACAACAGCTGTGAAGAGGATAGAGAATTTTGGGAAGGAGGATGCACATATCAAAAGGAAAGTAGGAAGTCATGCCCACCATAAAGGATCCTGTAAAAGGACTCCAGGCCACGAGAAAGATGGTGATGAATAATTGGGCTGTGGTCAGCTTTTGGAGATGCAGAATGGTAATTGTGGAAACAGTGGGTGGTAGCAGGAAATGAGGTCTTGTGATAAGTTTTTGGAAATACATGGCATGTGATTCATGACTGCAACAGGCACATCTGCAATGGATTGCAAGGCTGTAAGGAATGGAACATTTTGCGTGGAAGGGATGGCAACTGTCAAAGTGTTGGTACTATTGTAAATTTGTTGGCTTGATATACACAAAGGTGTGGAATGCATCTTGTTGTGGTGAGACTTCCACATCAAGAAAGGTATGGGAATAAGTCCAGATGAGATGAATGTAATGGCTATTGTTAACAGAATTGAGTAAATCTTTGAAGTGGTCTTCCCTTTAGTTCCAGATTAAATATATCATCTACGTATCTGAAGCACACAGAGGGTCTGAGGAGGTATTTTTTCAGGAATTGTTCCTCCAAATGACCAAATGCATGTATACCCATGGCAGTGCCACATCTCTGGCGATTAACTTCGGAATTCAAAGAAAAGTAGTTTTTGGAGAGGATGAAGTGGGTGAGGGATGTGGAAAGGAGGTGCTGGGGAAGCTATGATGGGGCCCCATATCCCTAAAGTTTTGAAGAGAACTGAGTCCCTCACAGTGGGGAAGATGTTAGTGTACAAGTATAGAAAGTCAATAGAGACAAGGAAGGAGTCTGGACATAGAGGAGTGGGGACTTGGGACGTACAGTCCAAGAAGTATAGGGTATCTTTGATGTATGACAAAATGTTGAAATCCATTCGGTAGGCAATCCATATGCTGCAGCTATAGGTCACTAGGGTTTGACAGCTTTGTTGTTCTTGAGAAGAAAGTATAAGGTTTGTCTGTGGAGTGAGGAGGGATATGGATTGTGATGAGAGATTTTGTAAGGAACTTTGGAGGTCAAGGAAGTGTAGGTTTCCTGGCAAATGAAAGAGATGCAATATGGTATTGGAAAGCTGTCTAAAGGTCACAAATTAAACTCATTCAGTTACTGTACTGAATCACAATAATCTGTATGTCTTATCCAGTGCACCAATATCTTAATGCAATACAATCAGTTGTTAAAAATTTCACTTTAAAAGCATGATTATAAATGAAGTTGCAAGTGAAGAGAGAGAACAGTACATTCACTACTCTTTCACGAAATTTCAATTACAACCTAAACAAAATTCCAGTTTCTTTTAAATTCTAATCAAAGGGGGGAAAAAGTATTATCAGAATAACTGTTACATACCTCCTCAGAAAACTTTCGTTTCCTACAAATATCTTCCACCGTACTGACTACAGAATCCAAATGTTCCAATTTGTAATGTAAAATTTTAAATAGTAGTAACATCCATGGATCTGAAGATTTATTGCTGTAACAGAGTACAAATTCTTCATGTCCTCTATATCTTACATCATGTTGCAATTGATAGTTACATGCACTTTTAAATCAAACCTTACCTCGACACAGGAGCCTGAAATGTTGGCCAGTTTTCTAGGAGACTTTTAATAAGCATTAATTGTTTCCAAGTTTCTGCATTACCCAGAAGCCTCAAGAACAACAATAATTCAGACTCTTCAGTGGCGAGGTCCAATTCAGAAACTGACATATTGTTTTGTTCCCAAGCCAAAGACAGGACTGCTTGTATGTGATACATAAGCAGTGTCTTTTGTTTTTGACTGACAGGTGTCTGCTGGCTTTGTAAATAAAATTTCTGTTGGTAAGTAAAATGAATTCATAACTAACAAAATTGAGCTCGCCCTACTTATAATACACACATTACACCAACATGCAAGTTTCCTCACACCGTTGTAAAATATTGTTACAAAACAAAAGCTTAATTATTACCAAAGCAACTTGCCAAATATCATAATGAATATGAAAGGAACAAATATGCTGATTGACAAATTTAAATAGGGACAGGCCAAGAACATTATTTACTGCACACATAAAAAAAAATTGGAGCATATTTATAAAACCGTGATGTTAAAAACAGCTGCATTATTAAACAAACATAATATGCAATGTATGGCATTCAAAGGGAAACAAAGAATATAATAGAAGTAAAAATTAACAGAAAAATGAACTACAAGCTAAAACCACTGAAAGCATGTGGTACATGGACAAAAAATGTGTTTGAAATTTTTGGGTATAAACTCTTCATTGAATAATTGAATGATGTCATACCGAGGATGGTTCAATGATCACTCTAAATAAAATGCAATTGGCTTGTTTGAGGATTATCCACCGTCTGATTGAGTGCACTGAGGTACTGCACACTTCATTGTGAAGGTGCAATAAGGACAGTGAAGAACTCAAGGCTCCCAAATCCTGAGTGCAATTTTTAGGCAGTTTTCGCAGCTATCAAGGTGAATGCCAGGATGGTCCCAATTTCTGCCTCAAACTACACATTTCACAATCAAATGGCAACACTTTACTTACTCTATTAGTAGGTAGTACAATCTGGCAGTAGGTATAAAATGCTTGGCATCAGCAAAGGCATGCAGTCGTAAAATCAAAGCTCCAAATTTTACCATGCTAATGATGAGTAAAATTCATCAAAGGCAGCCAGTCCCTAATATTTGGAAAAGGAGGAGGAGGAGGAGGAGGAGGAGGTGGTTTGTGATCAATAGTAAAACTGAATATACCCCAATTGTATGATAGATGAAATGAATTATTTAAAAAACATGAAATACAGATAATTTTAAGAAATATATAAACATATTGCACTGATTCTCAATTGCCAAAGCTATAGCAAAGCCAAATATTGATTTAATCAGCTCGAAAAAAAAGGTTGAATATTAACATTTTTGGGTATAAGTTGGAAATCATCTGACAGCTCCAGTTGCTTAATGAATGGTGACTGAATAAAATGTAGGGAAGTGGTATTCGAGCAATAAACAAAAATGAAAGAGATAGAAAATTAGGTAGGATAAAAGAAGACAAAAAAAACTAAATTATAAATATAACAATACAAAAGAAACATGAGGGAAATTTAATTTTATTATCTTCACACACACAAAAATTCGAATCTCCTCCACTATTGAAATGTGAACTTCATACACAGTTTTTGATGTAAATGTCAGTCATATTGGCCTAACTACATCATTTTAATTTTATTTAAACAGTGCTACAGTAAAGTTGTAACACGGGAGATTATGTAAGTTTCTAATAATTTTCCGATCATTTAAAGTTATTTCAAGACCATTTAATTAATATTTGGAATTAGCATTTTTTCCTTAATTAGGACCACTAAGGATCATTTAAACACTAGCTGCATGATTACTCTGGCAGCTTAGTATCAATCATGAGAACTGGGAAGGGGGCGGGGGGTTGAGCCAGAAGCCCCACCATGGCTAGAATCAGAGTTGGAGCATTTAAACACAGAGGAGGAATAATTGTGTTACCAGCCGTCTGCGAACATGTAACTTGTGTTCAGTATGATAAATGCATTTTTGTTTGTGAAATGTGCAGTTTATGAGGAAATGACTGGTACCATTCACCTAATGATTATTGGAAACTGTCTAAAGACTGAAATTAAGACCAGGCCATGACCCTGGTTCAATTGCACCTTCCCCATCCAGTGTGCTGGTGCTTTGATGCCAAGTCATACTGAAAGGTAATTAGAATATGGTTATGTGATAATTTAACAATGTTGAATTGATTTGATTAGGGATGTCTTCATTTGTCTTAGTTATTTTGGACTGTTTGATTCATTTAGAAATGGTGCCGTTGCAGCAACACACAGTCACAGAAGTTTGAGACAGTCTGGCAGTATAGTTATAAAGAACCTTGTTATTTCTACAGTAGTAGCCAATGGGCTGTGTATCAAGATGAGAAAGGAAAAACTTTCTAAAGAACAACTTCTGTACTTTATACCCTCATATGTGCCATCTGTAATGAGATCTTCACACATTTATAAAAGATAATTTCAAGTGTATTTCTCCATATTTCCATGCCACAGTTCTTAAGACTCAGAGTGCCCTGAGAGAAAAAGAAACTCATTAGTTCTAAGCATTTATGTTCTCTGACGTAATCAATAAATAACAACACACATTCATATTTCTCTTTTTTTAATAATTTTTCACACTGCATTATGATTGGGTCCTCAATATGATCACTAGCAGAGTACAGTAATTTTCGAATATTTACAACAAATGCCAGAAACTCACCATCTTAGAGCACATGTATTTTTTTTCTAACGTTACAAAGAATCTTAAAGAAA
>JARYHS010009186.1:126767744-126822013 GCA_031002005.1 Vandiemenella viatica
GTAAAACATGGATGTTAAGCTAATTAACAACTGACATACTTTGAACGCCAGTGGGTTGTGTGAAATACACCTTAATATTTTACATATAAAAGACTGATTCATAAGGCAAGGTGGTTAACTTTATCATTCTAGGAAACAAAAGCAATAAAATTTACAAATAAATACTGACATATTTAGTTTTTAAATTAAAAGAACTTTATTTTTCCATTTGATCCAATGACGTAAGTGATTGGGATTGCACATTATTTACGGCAAAAGATCTTAGCAATTCATAACGGTCTAACTCAGTGAAGGACATTAAATATCTCACAGGCGTCACTGGGCTTATGGAAAACTTGAGTTGGTGCTGCCTGTACTCTCTAACATCACCCCACCAGGTCTCCGAAGCCAAGCGGCTTTAAAAAAAGGAATGGCAGAAATGCTTAAGATATACACACCTTCCAATTCATCATGAATGCACACACAAAATCCCAAAGAGACTAAAATCTAGATATTCAACATGGAAGTTTGACCAAGAGCTGGTCCAAAATAACTTCAACATAGGCGGACCATGGTGCGCTGAGTGGATCAATTCCAACCCTGACAATCATGCGCTAATCCAAGACCCTACACAACAGCCTCCTGGATTCAAAATTCCTAGGAAAACCTGGATGGCACTGAACCGAATGAGAACAATCCACGGTAGATACAACTACTCGATGTACAGGTGAGAAATGATAAAGAACCCTTCTTGTGACTGCGGTAACTACCAACAAACCATTCACCACATCAGCTCTTAGGAGGTTCAGTGGTACAATACATCATCTTCACGAAGCAACAAGCAACTACAGAAGCAATTGAATGGCTGCAATCATTGGACATCAGTCTGTAGTAACATCCATGTTTAGTTCTATTTACTGTAATTTAATGCAGTTGCCGGTTTTGTATTTCTTCTGCTATACAAAATAAATAAACCGTTGTGGCACAAACTGAGTTCATAGAAGGCGACGGTCGGTAGTAGGATGGTACCACGGCAAATTTCCAATTCTTGCTCTCGAATCCGCAATGATGTCTGCAACAGGCGAACTGAAGGCGTCGAATGCTGCCGCACTGCACAGTTTTTTTTGTTGTTTTTTTTTTTTGTTTTTTATCTGCTTAACGTCTCTCTAACAGCGAGGTCTTTACAGGCGGGAAAGGATTGGGGACAAGGAATGGGAAGGAATTCGGCCATGGCCTTTTGAAGGAAACATCCCGGCATCTGCCTGGAGTGATTTGGGAAACCATGGAAAACCCAAAACTGGATGCCCGGGCGGGGATTCGAACCGCCGTCCTCCCGAATGCGAGGCCAGAACGCTAGCCTTTACACCAACACGCTCGGTGCACAACACCGTATGTTGTACGTTATCCCTGGCGCTGTATATGAAGGCGTGTTGGGTTGAACAGCTGCCATGCGTCAGGCATTTCCGTCAAGGGTCTCAGGCCAACCGCTTCAAGTCGCAACCAAAGATTCAATCTTGCTCTCCAACTGGTCCGCTGCAAGCCTCATCATACTCACCATTATCGGCGTCATCCAGTCACTTTTCTCCTGCAGAATTTAGCGTAATTCCCCGCCATTTCATCGTCTTATTTGCTATTTCATTTTTACTTCTCCACACGGAGCAATTATAAGCAACTCATTCACTGCTGTTCCCCTCCATATTCCTAGCATACCTCACTGTCTTTCCAAACCTCTGAAAATACAAGTATCGTCGGGAAGTGTCTACAAATTGCATTTGTTATCTTACCTTTCATTCAAAATTTCCTTAGGCATTCACAGGCTTAGCGACCGCTTATTTTGTTGTCCGGCAGACCCCCCAGGTAACAGGCCGCCTACATGTTCCGTCTTGGTCTTTTCTGCAAGTGTGAATAACACGCGGATATTTCTTGAACCATTCAGATTGTTTTGATCATACGTAACACCACAAACTAGAAAGTAAGAGACTTGAATGAATGTACTTTGATGCCGCCGGATTGCATCCACCAAACGGCCCACAACGGTTGCTTGGGCGCGCGCCTTCGTTAAGTCGAGGTATGCCGGGTTTGCGGGAGCGCCGACCGTCGATTACGGCAATTGCTCGCTTCCGATTACGCGCTCCAGCCGCGTAATGAACGGGCTGGCCACTCTGACGGTAATAACGGGGCGCAGTGATGGGAAACGAGATCGGTGCGCACGCGGGGAAACCACTGGCAAGGTGAGCGAATCAGGCATTGTGTCAGGGAGCAAGTGCAGTTCATTGCAACAACAGCAACTAGACGTGTGATAATTGCACTCCGTCTCAAGTACACAGCTCACATATTTGCTTTCCTGCTGATTTATGCTACAAATGTGTTTCGAGACATCTCCTCGCCAAAAATAAATGGGCAACTCTTATGTTCACAGAGTGAGGTAGCAAAGTTGCTTCCCCCATATTTACGCTGATATTATATGTGCGTAAGTAACTCAGTCTCCGTTTGATACGTTTTCACCACTAACGTCCGCAGTTGTTTGTTATAGATTTGTAAAGGGGGCATCCATAAATTACGTGAGGTGTTTTTCCGGATTTCCGCACCCCCCCCCCCCCTCTGGTGAGACAACCCCCCCCCCGTTTCCCTAGAAATCACCCTCGCAACTTTTTGAAACCTTTTTTAAAGTCTCACCATTCCAAAACATTTTTTTAAGCTCTACAGTTGAACAATTTTTCAAAAATCTCACGTGATATTTCCGTAGACCCCGAGAAGACTATATTAATTAAATGTTATTTTATTCCTCTATGCTCAGATGCGTTTCGCCCCTGTGCTTTGGGGCAACATCAGTGAGATTTTTGATTCAAACAATCACATATTGATCAGGAAATAGCTCTGAGCTGACCACAAGGTCGAAACGCATTTGAGCGTTTAGGAGTAAAATAACAGTTGTTAAGAGACTGTATTTTCAGTTTAGGTCTTCATGAAATTTAACAAAGAAATACTACATATCATTTGCAAGGACTAAGGGCACTTTTTTCTGACAGGCGGAAACCGTGTGTAAGTCACTAAATGTTATATCGGTTGCTGCGGCTTTGTTTCTCTCGCAGTCAGTTTTTGCTTTTTTGGACACCTCCATCCCTTCTAACAAAATTCTAATTCCATGCTTACAAAGTTTCGGATAACAGTTAGTGCTACATATAAATGTTTCTGTAGCTGTCGTTCTCTCAAGTCTGATATGAATGTGGAGTTGGTAACACTGTGATTGTGCGCACAGTTAACAGAGGCGGCTCAAGGTCATCTGCTCTATCCCCACTCAACTGCCCTAACTCCTACATGCGAAAGGGGAAATTTTTTCAATCACCTACATGGACAAAGTGCTCAGCTCGGATACAGGAAGGGAAGGAGTGGTGAGGTGAGGAGCAGGGTCAGGGGAACGTGACCTTGAGTCGCCAGTTTGGTGTGAACAGGGTATAGTCACGCTGCCAGCAAGTGCCCGTGCAGTTGTTGAGATGGCTGGCAAGACGAAAAGAGAAAGTATGGGGGTAGAGGGATGGAGTGAACGTAGGCAGTTGATACCTCCAGAGCATCATTTCTGAATTGCATTTTGAGCCTTAGACGAACTGGGCGGACTGTAAAGTAAAGAGCACGGAATACTGACTAGTGTAAAACTAGCAATGTTTCTATTTTATGGTGAGCTACAAATAAGTTGAGCAATAAATGACATGTGATTCTGTAAAAGCGTTTAGTGCGGGATAGCGCTCCTTAAAAACCAATTGATCTTATCCTAGTTCCTTCCATGCAAAACCATTTTCTTCATGAAGTCGAGAAGGTTTAACTGTGCGTTATACATTTTTTTTTTTTTGGTGTGCAAATGCATGAATTCCCAATCAAATTTTAAGGTATTAAAACAAGACATTGCCAGTACAACATGTGTGCATGTAAGGATAGTAATGCGAACTTTTATTGCACCACGTGATCTTTAAGACGTCTCTTGTAGGCAAAAATTCTTTCCACTGAACGTGGTGGGTGAACAGCAACTCTATGGCCTCACATTCTACATCTACATATATACTCTGCAATTCACAAAATTGTGGGTGGCAGAGGGTGCTCAGCACCAAAGCTAATCTCTTTGCTGTGCATTCCAATCCCTAATGGTACGAGGGAAAAAAGAATTCATATAAGAATCAGTCCGGCACCTTATTTCTCTAATTTTATCTTTCCTGTCCTTCCGACTCAAATAGGTTGGTGGAAGAAGTATTTCACTACACTCATGAGTGAAAGTTGGAGTACGCATGTTTTCCAATAAGTTTAAACGAAACGTGTGTCGTCTATCTACCAGAGACTCCCAACCTAATCTACTAATCAGTTCTGTGAAGCTTTCATAAGGACTGTAGCAAGCGGTAACGAATCGAGCGGCTCTTCTCTGTACTTTCTCTATACTTTCGATCAATCCCTTACGAAACGGGTCCCAAATGGCACAACAATAATCCAAATGTGGACGCACAAGAGATTTGTACGCTATCTCCTTTGTTTGTTCATTACAATTTTTCAAGATTCTACCTATGAATCGCATTCGAGACGACGTTGCGCTGGTTAGAATCCCCCTCCGGCCATCCAGATTTGGGTTTTGCCATGAGTTACCCAATCACTCCAGGCGGATGGAGCGATGGTTCCTTCAAAATCCCATGGCCGAATGTCTACCTTGCCCCCCCCCCCTCCCAGTCACTTTTCGCCTGTAGCTAATGGTCTAGAGATTGACAAGGCGTAAAGAAAAAAAGAAATTTTTTCTTCCTCTTCACTTTATCCTGAAACTGGATAGTGTAGACTATCGATGCATACTTGTTTCGTGAAGATCTGGTTAGTCAAAAAGTGAAATAGGCTAACGAAATCGCTTTGCGCAGACTTGACCCTCCTGGAAGGCAGCAAGGTTAGGCAGATGGGGTTAATTGATAGTTCCGCTTACGTGATCATGCAAGCCCTCCAATCGTACCATATCTCTCTGTTATCGCTGGTTCAGAGGTTTAATAGCTTTTAAGGTCTCTCCTTGTTTATGAAATAATCGGCTATCGTAACAAATTTCATGAGTTGAGGCCAAAGAAGCGTTCATGTCAAGAATACAAGCCACGGGAGAAAGATCTGAAGACTACATCACTATTATGCTCGCAGTACAGTAGTTGTTGTTATACATGTTGAAGTGAAAAGTGTTAAAGGTATTCCATACTTTCAACGAGACTGAAATTCAGTATGGTGCGAAGGAATGGAAAATGAACTTTCTCTTCTTTCGCTAGAGAGTAGTAATTTCGTAATTCATGCGACATAGTACTGCACCTGGAATAAGTGAAATAGCTTCTGATTCTGAATTAAGTTCACATTTTTCCATTATTCACCATTGGGGACATGAAATTCGGATATAATGTAGGGATATGACATTAAAAATCAATAGGGTCTGGCATTTTGGAGGACCCGCATACAATTATTCGCGCAGGCATCCAAACTTCAATTTTCCATCGTTTTCAGAACCACTCCAGGCAAATACTGAGATGGTTCTTTGGTGGAGGCAGCGGGATATTTCCTTCCTATTTTTTTAAAAGAAATTTTACACAAGATTGAACATATACTTGACTGAAACCGCCTCGAAAATTTATCGTTAATGATATTGCCTTTGCGGTTAAAAAAAAAAAAAAAAAAAAAAGAGAGAGAGAGAGGCTCAAGAATAAATATTCATTTAGAGAGTTTCATGCTATGTTGCATACACTGTCGTAGCTCAAACCAAACTAGTAATCCTGCTGGGTAGAAGAAACCCAAAATTTAACTTGAAATATGAAGCATGGCTTCCATTCTTTGCAAGCTTCCCGAGAGATTAAGATCCCGTTACAGGTAAACTTTGTGCCTCAAAGCTAAAATACATTTTAGCACGCTAAAGTTTTGCATTAAGAACGCTAACATCCACCCTAATCCCATTCCTGCCATCCAAATTTCGGTTTTCGTTGGTTTCCCGAAATCACTCCATGCTAATGCCCGGATTGTACCTTCAAAACGCCTCTAATGACCTCGAAGTCGAGCGGTAAAGTCCGAAGCAAGGAAAAAACGACGTTACCCAATTTCAATTTTGCATCTTAAATAAACACTGGCGTATTATAAGGGACAGTTTGTCTTAGATCTCAGTAGGACTCTTACTAAGCCAATGAATGATAGCTACATGAGTTGGATGGCTAGTTCTTTTCTTTCGAGGTCTAGTGCTATTAAATAGCTATTTGTCGGTGAATGAATTTTATGTGCTGGATGATAAAAAAGGGTAAAATCTGATGCCAGCATCTTCACTCTAATTTTATTAAAGACTTAACATCAGTGTCCAGTGTGTGCTTTATGTCTCAGTTAAGACTTAGTCCCGAGAAATTTGGGATTAAACTCATACCTTCACTACACGATTCAATTATTCTTTTTCTCTTCAATTTGGCCATCCAAGGACCGCTTCTTTTCTTGACTTCCAATAGTTTTTCGTCCTTTCACTTCGCTCTTCTTCTTCCCTTAGAAACCTTTGAAATTTTGTTTCAGTCTTCTGAATGTTGCTCTGTCTTATTATTTCTGTTATTCCGATCTCCATCACATCTTTCTTTTCTCCTTGGATCCACTGGTTGCCAATCATACTCTCGTAAATGACGTTGATAATTC
Organism: Vandiemenella viatica; assembly: GCA_031002005.1. NCBI lineage: Eukaryota > Metazoa > Arthropoda > Insecta > Orthoptera > Morabidae > Vandiemenella > Vandiemenella viatica. Next base: position 126,774,381 of record JARYHS010009186.1, read on the forward strand.
TTTTTGCTAGTCTGCTGTTATCCATTCTCTTTAAGAGACAAAAAAAAAGATCTTATTCTCCTCTTACTGATCATGACTGACTTCCTTTCATTTTTTTCTTGCTTGTATAAATCTTTTTACCTTCGGTGACTAAACTTTAATTTCCGTTTTGTAATGGTGACCAGTTTTCCCTTCAGGTTTTCCTTTTCTTTTTCTATATCTTCTATTTCTCAAATTTTCGTAGAAAACATGCATCCTGAAGCGTAGAGACTCCCTGTTTGATTACTGTGTTGCAGTGTTTGATTTTAGTTTTTCTTGACAGATTCTCCTTGAGGAGAAGAAAAATCAATGAAAGTTTAGTCACTATAGGAATTAATACTTATCCAAGGAAGGGGAAAATGAAATAATGTCCGACACGATCAGAAAGATGGGAATCAGATTTTTTGGTCACTTAATGAGAATGGATAACAGGAGACTTAAAACAAAAAAAAAACAAAAAATTCAACGACGTTAGACAAATATTGTGTTATGAAAATTTGTTCCACCATTGGTGTGAATATCAAATCATCTTCATTCGGTTCAAGCATCAAATCATATTTTTTGTGACGTCAATTTTACCTCGCCGAGAGGAGGATTAAGAGAGACTGAGTTCAGTAAATGAGTTATATATGTATCTTTGGTTCTTCGGAGATCGTGTTAATCGATTGAGATATAGGTGTTGGGCAGGACGAAACCTTCACTAATATTTGCAGAAAGTTTGCTGCAGGTAATAGTTGTAGCCAAAACGTGAGATCATCGTTGTCTTTTTTTTAAAAGCTTCGTCGATGCTGAAGTTATTAGAGGTGGAAATGCATCGGTGGACAAGGAACGGGAAGGAATTCTGCCATGGCCATTTGAAGTAACCACACCGGCATTAGACTCGTGCGTTTTCTGGAAACCATGAAAATTCGAAATCTTGTTGGTGGAACGGTGATTTGAACCCTGTGGCGGTTACGCCTGGGGAGGTAAGGGTGAAAACCTTTACTTTTTTTTATATAAAGAAACCTAGGTTACTAATTTATTGGGTACTCATAATGGCGTACAGGCGAGGCTTATTTATCGTTAACATTGACACATTGAAATATGATAAAAAGAACTATGCAAAGCCTCTTCTTACAATTCCCAACACATATTAACAAATAAACAAAAGCATCAAAACACAACCACCTTTAAATTAATCTTTAAACAAACTCCTAATGTTAATTGGCAAGCAAGAAAGCTATACACTTGATTTGTTTAAATGAAAGTTCCCTTCACAATGATCGGGAACCATAAATCAAACACAGTATTGACATTAACTGTATTCGATCTCAAATGCCGGGCGCCAGGATAATTTAAATTATCCACCAAGTGTGGCTTTAAGAAAGTTTGCCCCAGCTAGCTCAATATTTGGGGGTGCGAGAACTCCTAATCATTCAGTGGTCGTTACACGGCTGTACTCAATGACCGAATAAAAGTACCACACTGCACTTGTAGAATTATTACCGTGACGGCGATGTGTTTCCCGCGACGGCGGAATTACTATAGCCCCTTGGCTATAGTGGACAATGCACCACGTCCGTGCAAGCGTACTGGATGCGTGCACAGTGACCTCACTGTACAAGACACGCTTATTGACCCTCAGGTGCGAAGCCAAGACCGAGCGATCTCCAGCTTCGGAAGATCCGCTCCTTCTCGTCTGAAGGCTCGGAACCAAGTCCTCTCCAGCGTCCGCCGGAAAAAGCCTCCTCTCGTCGCTCGTGGTTTACATAGAAAAAATACACCATCTTTACAAAATGCAAAGGAAAGTCTCTCTCGGTTGGTTCTGCTATTTTTAAGCACCTCCCTTCGGCTGTCACGATAGGCGAACCTTGTCTTTCTCGATTCTTGTGAACTCGGGATAGCCTCGGACATTTTCGTCACCTGTGACCTCCAAACTCCCCGTTCGAAGACCTGGGGCTTGGATAGTTTATTCACCTCAGTGTACCGTTTCCCCGGAGCCAAGGGATTATACGCTTGACCAACTGCGTGAGAATGGTAGCTGGTGTCCATTGTCCCTGGCCGCCGCCGGCCTGTCGCGATCCTCTGGCGCGTCTAGCTAAGGTGCCACAAACACACTGACAATCCTCTCCGATAATTTCTTTCTTATTCTTTTTATATATAAAAATATGCAAAATAATATATATAAAAATGTACGGAATGACCCATATTTGGTCATTCTGCTACAACCCATATCCTATCGAATGCCAGAGCATTACCACTTCCCCGCCGACATCGACGATATCCAGTCAACATGTTTTTTCTCTGGAATTTTGTTTCCGCTTCTCCAAAATAGAACCTTTCATTCAAGAAACAAAAACTCTGACTATTTAAATAAAGCAATTTAAATTTTAAAAACATTAAGTTTATAGTTTTAGAAAGCTATACAATTTCACGTAACCTTGTTTGCTCTGTCATATATAAATCCATCCATCTTTCGCTACGTGTTAAAAATAAAAGAAACGATACTCTCAACGCATGGCGGCAACGACGTTACGTCTACGAATGAATCAACTTCGGGAAGGTAAATGGGTTGTGGTAAGATGTGCCAGACACCCAGACACAGCTAGATTACCTCGTCGGTAAATGGATACAAGCCTATCTCCAGCAAGAAGGCCTCCATTCTTTTTACTCTCGGGACATGGACAAGCTGAGGAGCGGACGGCTTCAAAGCATGTAATCGAAAGTAATTAAGCAACTTACAGACCGTTCGTGTTATCTTGTACGCACTACAAGCTAAATCTATATAAACCAAAAAGAAGTAATTTGAGCAGCTAAACGCCTGCATCGTTGAAGACAGCAAGTTTAATTCGCTGAACAAGTCAAGGCAATATACGCAGCATTCAGTATACAGTTTAAAATATTACAGAAGACTACACTGCATTTTGAAATCTTATATATATATAAAAATAGACGTGTGTTTTCCTATATTTCACTTTTCAGCCACCACTACCTAGCACAGATCACTGATGTTTGTGGGTAGAAGTAGCATGGAGTTTCCTGTCGTGCACAACGTTGGCCGAATGCCGATAGCTGTGGGGATGTGGGAGATATAATGATTAAAGTTGGTCAGTGCAGAGCGTTTTCATATTTCGACCAAAAATTCGTATCTCCGTATACTTCACTTTCCTGCCACAACTACATAACATAGACATTTGGTGTTTGTGTGTGGTAGTAGAATCGTCTTTCCTGTCGTGCCTATGGTTGTTAGATGTCGGTAGCTGTGGGAGTGTGGGAGAAATGGGGGTTGAAAGTGGTCGACCTGTGGCAATTTCATACTTCTGCCAAAGACAAAAGTGTCATGGTGTATCCCTTTTCAGCGAAAACTACAGATCACAGATAACTGGCGTTTGTGTGTAGTAGTAGCACAGAGTCACCTTTCGATCACAACAGCGGCCGAATTTCAGAAACTGTGGTACTGTGGTAGATATGGTGGTTGTAAGTGGCCGCCAAGGATATTTTCGTATTTCGACTGTCTCCGCATATGTCACTTTTCTGCCACAACTACATAGCATAGAGCATTGGTGTTTGTGTTTGGTAGTAGAATCGTATCTCACGTAGTGCACTATGGTTGTTAGATGTCGGTAGCTATAGGGGTGTGGGAGAAATGGGGGTTGAAAGTTGTCGACCTGTTGCAATTTCATACCTCTGCCAAAGACAAAAGTGTCATGGTGTATCACTTTTCAGCGAAAACTATAGATCACAGATAACTGGCGTTTGTGTGTAGTAGTAGCACATAGTCACCTTTCGATCACAACAGCGGCCGAATTTCAGAAACTGTGGTTGTGTAGGAGATATGGTGGTTGTAAGTGGCCGACGAAGGATATTTTCGTATTTCGACGAAAGGCATGTGTCTCCGCAGATTTCACTTTTCTGCCACGACTACATAGCATAGAGCTTTGGTGTTTATGTGTGGTAGTAGAATCGTGTCTGTTGTCGTGCACTACGGTTGTTAGATGTTTGTAGCTATGGGGGTGTGGAAGATATGGGGGATGAAAATGGTCGACCTGGGGCAATTTCATATTTCTGCCAAAGACGCATGTGTCACGGTGTATCACTTTTAAGTGAAAACTATCAATCGCAGATCACTGGCGTTTTTGTGTGGTAGTAACACAGAGTCTCCCATCGATCACAACGTTGGCCGAAATTTGGTAACTGTGGGAGTGTGTGAGATATGGTGTTTGAAATTGGTCGATCATGAATTTTTTCGTATTTCATCCAAAGACTTGTGTGTATCCGTAAATTTACACATAGCGCAGAAGACTGGTATTTGTGTGTGGTAATAGTATCGAGTCTCCCATCGTGCACTATGGTGGTTAGATGTCTATAGCTGTCAATATGAATTCTTTACAATCACGAACGTAGTCGTGGGTACCAGCTAGTAATCAATAAAAATGATAAAAAACCTCATAAGGTTGGGGAGAAGTTAATTATGATTTCAAATTTAAATTAATATTATTTATAATTAATAACTGTGACGGGATATTTTCTTGCATTTTACAACAAGCAAATTTCACAATTCATCAGTTATTTACACACAAACAAAATGACAACTCAATGAAATGTTTTAAAAGAAAAAAGAAACTTTACATTGATAGGCGGATATTCTTACAGTGAACAAATGTGAATTTTAACTAAATAAGGAGCCATCTCAGCTAGCAATTAACAGTTCAGATTACGAAGAGCACTGAGGAATTTCTTTTTCTATAATGGTCTCCTTGCTAGAGTGTTCTGGCTTCAACCAAAACAGAAGACCAATGTTGAATAGTTGTCGAATGAAATTAAAAAAAAAAAAAAAATACCCTCAAGAGCTGTTTCACATCCTAACTAAAGTCTGTCACTCAATTCTCCTCACAAAAGTTCTATTTGGCTTTCTCTTTCCACAAATTGTAAAAATATACCGATCCACGTTCGTCTCAATAGTGACGTCCCAGTGATACGCAGAAATGCAGTAGACCTCGTTCGACTCCCTGCCGTGTCAAACACTTGGCTTGCACGGAAACAATGATCCTACCCCAGCCTCTTGTTGGGGTACGTTCCTACTGTGCAAACCGAAAATTCCCTTCACTGACTTCGCAGCTGCAAGTACATGTTTTGTTCCGTTCCTTACATTTATTCAATTATTCGATCATTTCAAATTACAAACGTCGATTTACTATTTTATATACGGTAAATATAACCTCTGGTGAAGCGATGGTGTCATTCAAAGAACTCCAATGGAGTTTTGCCATTAAGAACGAAAAGATTGAACTTCCCCATCTCTGTGTCTCGCTCACACACATGAAGCTATAGTTCTAGATCGCAATGAAACGAAAATAACAGAAATGCATTCTTGTTTCTTATTGGAAAAAAGTTAGTGACTGATTAGTTGTTTTTATGCGAATTGTAGAAAAACTGTGAAGCAGAAATAATAAAAATTAACAGTATGTTGTATGAGTTGTAAATGATTATTGCTCTGAAGTCACAATGAAAAGTATTAAATAACATTTTCTTGACCGATTTCAAGATCATTTCTAGCTTCTTTGCACTACGAACACTTTTAGAATAGCTAATATATACTGTTACGAACTCCTACCTCGAAGCGAGTTGTGTTAATTTGGTGGAATAATGGAACAAGCTTCATAAATATTATCACTGTGCGACATAACATCCCTCTCCGTTTTTTTATTTCAGCAAAAAATTCAGCCATTCGTGCAACAGAATCAAAAAGCGAAATTTCCTGGTTTCTTTTTTTTTGCTTATGCCTTTACATCTCGTCGACGGCTAAGGTCATTAGAGGCGGGATGGGACTGGGGACAAGGAACGGGAAGGAATTCGGCTATGGCCTTTGTGAAGGAAGCATCCCGACATTCGACTAGAGTGAATTGGGGAAACCATGGAAAACCCAAATCTGGATGCCCGGACGGGGATTCGAACCCGCGTCTTCCCGAATGCGAGGACAGAACGTTAACCGTTCACCCACCAGGCTCGGCGAAACTCGCTGTCAACGTTAGAATAAGATGACCCAGCTCATTCACAGCAATTAATTTAAGACGCGAAACTAGAGTCTGGACTCGAAACCAAGTTCTAGTGAGTGAAAGGAAAAGCGGTAGAGCTCTCTCCTCTTATTATGCCATTCCAACCGGTTCCTCTATGATGATGGAGTGTTGCAAGGTCGCTTTGTGTTACAAGCACCGCACTGTTTACAAACAATCTTCTAATAGCAGAGCCGAGCAAATGAAAACATCGGATCCCCCTATGACGCTTTTTGAAAAAAAAAAAAGTCTCACTACCCAATTATTATTGTGTTTCAGATGCAGCTAAATAAGTGATGAATCAAAGTTTTCGTCATATGTTACGTAATGAAAATAACGTAAAGTAATACAAAAATCAAGTTGCAATCTGTTTCGAAACTATATTCTGGTAAGGGATGTTTATCCTCTCAAATAACTCATTGGAAAATGGATAAACCTTACTCCCTTCTATTCGGTAAGAACATTGCTACCGCAATTAATAGAAGAGTCATCATGTTTCTCTAATTCTAAACGTCCCTTGACTTTTTTTTCTTATGCCTTTATGCCTCGTCAGTGCGAAGGTCATTAGGGGTGGGGTGGGACTGGGGACAAGGAATGGGAAGGAATTCAGCCATGACCTTTTGAAGGAAGCATCCCGGCATTCACCTGGAGTAATTTGGGGAAACAATGGAAATCCAAATCTGGATGCCCGGACGGGCATTCGAACCGGCGTCCACCTGAATGCGAGGACAGAAGTTAACCGCTCACCCGCCACGCTCGGTACGTCCCTTGATTCCTTCTGTTAAAATTATAGGCGTCCCAATATTGTTTCAACATGTTTGCCAGTTTTACCAAGTTTTATGCCGTCTGACGGCAATCGCAGTTCTATTAAGATGAAAAAGTGTTAATGGATGCCATTCCGATTAAACACTTCTATAGGATTGTGTCAACATTTTTTCTAGATATGTATCTTGTTCCTCATATAAAGGATTTGAAATTTTGGGACGTTTATTTTACCAAATACTGTCAGAATGCTGCTACTCTCTTAAAAATCTTATTATATTGTTGTTAAATCAAGATGATATCTTCATTACCACATACCCAACTCTCTAAAAACTAAATAAATATTGTTCCTTGCCAAACTATTATTTCAATTTTCAGCTATAGTTTCTAGCCAGCAAACCTATCTAACAGTATTCATTGCATTTTGTAAATTGTAAGTTGTAAATGGTATTTATTGCATTATGGATTTTATTCGTTACATTTGTTGAAAATATAGTTTTGCAACTGAAACAAATAATAAAAAATTATCAATAGAATTTTAAATTTACACCAAATTACTGACGTTTTAGCAAACAAAGTTATCAGACCAACTGCCATTATTTCTTAAACAATTCTATTCCTTCCGGATGGCACACTTGTGTAAAACCCTCAAGTACCCTTTTCGGCCAATTAAGCCTTTGTTAGTTCCCCATTTACACGACAGTTGAATTCAACATTTTGTATAATTAAATTGTTTGAAAACAATCATCCATCAGTTTGAATATCTTAAAGTAATTTTAGTTGTCTCCTTCACCCCATTAATTATTTCAAAATGTAAATTAAATTCTTTGCCAATATTAAATTGCGAGTTCAAATAATTACAAACTGAAGAATCATATTATATCTTATCAAAGGCTTCCAAGGCTGAAATGAATACTTTCCATTATTCCCGCCTCCTTGTATTGAATGCCGTCGTTTCGACCTTCTTCAAGTGCGCAACTGCACCACGATGTGTCGCACCTTATGTGTTTAGTAGTGGTGTGAAATATATGGTAATGATATTCCGCACTAGCGGAAGGACGAACAGATCAGTCGAAACGTCGGAATTCAGTACCAGGAAGTTGAAATTTCAGGAAATCATTAATACTCGTAATGGTACTGATATATCTTCGTTTCTTCGGTGATTCCATTCCTATAGGTTGATTTATAAAATATTACATTATCTTCGCTAGATGTTCTGAAATGAAATTCTTAAATTCGTATAAGAAAATGGAGTTATACAGGGCGTTCGCCGGGAAACGCTACCCTCCCAGTCTGTTGCCGTCGGCATAACTTGCTGGGACAGTGGTGCCAGCAACTCCCGCCACACGGTGCCGTGAATCACCGCACTGTTTAACACCTCCGCTGCCCCAACAGTGTTGTGAATAAACGTTTCTTTGCGGTTTGGCTGGTTTGGGGCTTCATACTCTTACTAATCTGTACCATGTTTGAGTGTGAGTAAAATTATGGTACGTTACAGTTTGCAACAAAGAATATTTCTCTACGATACATATGTGAAGAAGAAGTCGTTTAAAAAGTGTCGCAGTAAATTTCGTCGCGAATATCCTGGCGCTTTACTGCCAGCTAAATCAACAATTCTGCGTCTGGTTAAAAAAGTAAGAGAAACGGGTTCATTTTTTTTAACAAAAAGAGACTGTCGGTCAACCGTATTCTCACAGAGGAGAAAATTGACGATATCGCTTTTCGACTAGAACAGTCACCCAAAAAATCATTAAGTCAGTTAGGGCAGCAGGCAGGCGTATCTAAGACGTCAGCTTGGAAAGTAACAAAGCTAGTTCACTTAAAGCCGTACAAAACAATTGTGGTGCATAAAATTACAGAAATAGACCAGGGCCTAGGATTAGATTTTGCAACTGGTACCTGCAGGGTGTCCACGATGGCACTGTTGATCCGCAACTGACGTCACATTTAAATGCTTAGCACATACAAGTTTATGAAGCGTAATTATTATGAAATAGTCCGCGGCCGACGGTCGATCAATGCCGGAAGCTGATCGCTCGCTCGCCGGGAGCAGTTTCTTCCTTGTAGCGCTAACAGTGGCTAGCGTTTCCCGGCGAACGCCCTGTACCTGTACATAAAGCTAATTCGTGGGTTAGGGTAGGAAAGATGTATTGCAACGGCAAAGAATCATCATAGTGTCATTGTGTACAATATGCTAACGTCACGTTCCTGGCCTTCGTTGGTGTGCTATAATGACCAGAGATGATACTACCATCTCGAGGTTATGCGTGTTATGTAGTAATTGTTTTATTCAGTTAAGCATTCACGAAGAAATTAATTGCGAAAACATCGAAAGAAAAATATGTATTGCGTCTAAATGAACACGTTAGTTATTAGATGCTACTTTTTATTTATATTCGTTGAATGTAGATGTTATCGTCAAATTCTTTGCCCTCAGATGTAGAAGATGAGTGCTTTGATTTTGTGGAAGTCTTGATTAAATTGAAATTTAGCTTGAATCAGTATGAAAACTAACTTTTGGCGTTACAGCACAGGGCTTTAGTAATGTAGGTTTTTTTAAAAATTAATAATTTGTATTCATGAGCGCCATGTAACTGAAAACATCAGGCGGATGAAAGTAGTTCCAGATTTATCGTGATCTAATGCAGCCTGTAGCAGAATTAAAACTAATATTATGAAAGTTGTTATAATTTATATTGCTTTGATTTGACTAATGTAATGTTGCTGAGGTTGTTATTTCAGAGGCATGTAAGTACTTCCTACTGTATCGCAATGTAAACTACAATCGAAACATGTACAATATTACGAAATCGGAGCTATGAACGTTATTTAATAACAATTGTATTTAGTTAAGAAAATGGGATGAAATGGTTTGTCAAAACACTCAGTTTATTTTTGATGGTTTAGGAATCTGCTTTATAGATATTTATTGCCGATTTGAGGTACGAAAGAGAAAGACACGAAATTAGAACGTTAACATGTCAATGTAAATATTGAAATAACTGAAATGTAGTCTTCACGTGAAGACTGGATTTCATCGATACGTCGTGAACGCCTTCAAAATATTGACATAACTGCTGGAAATTTACGAATATCGTTTCATATCTTTTTTGCTGCATCTCGTTTTGTTGCAGAAGCCATTAAACACGAAAATTTACACGACTGTTAAGATGTTATTCTTTTTTTGTGACAATTTGCGGTCATTATTGTCCGCAGCCGGGGAAGCAAGAAATTTTGGCGTCGTCCGAAGTTGATGCTGGAGGCGAAGGGGAGAGAAACGTTTGATAGGTGGCTCGTAAATGGGCGAATGTTGCCTATAATTCGATCGCGTGTGTTGTGTGTGTGGCTCGTCAGCATAAGTTCGTGTGGCACGCTACTTAGGACTGCGTGCAGGAGATCCTTCCCTACAGCGGTATTACCTCGTGCACAGCTTTACTTGCTGTTTTTGAGTAAATAGACCCTAACAACTGCTCTCTAGTAAAAAACCTTATGAGAATGCTGTGTGAGATGGGTGACTCTACTATGAGAATGTTAACCCAACAATTATCATTTTTAATTAGTCAATTAAAAGGTGAGATGCACAATTAACCGAAGTGGGAACGGCGTATCTCTTTCTTTTTCCAGGGGTGCTTCGATTTTATCTCATAACGTTCTATGGAAGATGTACAAATGTCTGATGGCGTCCGACGCCTGATAAGGGATTAGACAGCGTCCATAAACTAAGTAACTCCATTTTGGCCTCCTGTGAAACCCTCTCCCCACACGTAGCCCGACGTGGATTTTGCCTCTAGCCCCCTCCTCCTACCCTCCCCCCCCCCCCCTCCGCGTGGCACGTAGCTTTCTTCCCTAGGGGGCATCCGTAAATTACGTGAGGTGAAATAGGGGGGAGGGGTCCAGTGAAATCTCACCAAATCTCTCTTTTTTTTTTTTAACTGCTTTACGTCTCTCAACAGCGAGGTCTTTAAAGACGGGAAAGGATGGGGGCTAGGAATGGGAAGGAATTCGGCCATGGCCTTTTTAAGGAAGCATCCCGGCATTTTCCTGGAGTGTTTTGGGAAACCATGGAAAACCCAAATCTGGGTGCCCGCACGGGGATTCGAACCGCCGTCCTCCCGAATGCGAGGCCAGAACGCTATCCGTTACACCACCATGCTCAACCCACCAAATCTCACCAAGGGGGGGGGGGGGGAGTCTACGGAAATCTCACGTGAGGTTTTGGAAATATTGTTGGACTGTAGAGCGAAAAAAAAGTCTACAAATGACGTGAAAGTCGATTTAGGGGGGTATTTCGTGTAAAAGTGGGGGTATAACCGGATTTTAAAAAGGGTGAGACTCAGAAAAAAAGGTCTCAAAAAGTTGCAAGGGCGATTTATAGGAGAAGGGTCTCACGGACCAGATCTTACCAGAGAGGGGGGGGGGGGAGGTCGGGCCAGATCTCACGTAGTCTCACCAGAGGGGGGGGGGGAGGGGGGTACGAAAATCCGAAAAAACACCTCACGTAATTTATGGACGCTCTCCTATTGAATCCAGAATACATTTTGCGCTGTTTTCTCTTGTCAGACTATAGTAAATATCGAGATAATACAATGACGGATATAAATATGCACATGGTGTTACGTGTTCTGTAACTTATTTTAACTGTGTCAAATAATATGAGTGAAAGGCTACGTGGCTTGGATCGTAACCATCCCCCCCCCCCTAGACCAAGCCACGTAGTTTATGGACGCTTTCTTAGACACGGGGCTAGGTCGTGTGAGTCCTGGAGGCCTTCCCTGTAGAAGATTTGATGTTACAAAGTTCTTAATCCCGACAGCCTGGGTTTAGTTCCAAGCCTTCCTGTAGTGCGTATGGAATAAGGGCACTCGACACTGTAGACGGTGATTTGTCTGTTGGATGGAGACGTTAAGCCTGGCTACCCACGTCGTTTCTTCCGAAGAGACTAGGAATTGGCTGTCGCCGTATTTCATCCTCTGCCTTCATTCAGCTGTCATTCATTCACAATACAATTATCACCGTGTCTGTTGTACACAGTAAATCCCAACAAAAAAACACATTTATACGTTCATACACCTTCATTACTGGGCGGGGCAGGGAGAAACCACCACACTTATGCTATCCCAAAAAGTTGCAGTATCCACCAAGCCTATGTCCGTGCAAGGGATAGTCATCATCATTCATAAAATCTTCCACCTTCAATTTCAACAACTTCGACGCTTTTATTTTCAGCTCCTCACTCTCCCCCAACCGTAGAGAAACAGCGGATTTACTAAAGTGTAGGAAGTCGCATAGTGCGAGATGTGGGCTGTAACAGACATGATGAAATACCTCACATCGTAATTTCTGAATCATCTGGAGGGTATTGAAAGGAATATGCGGACACAACATTGTTAATGAGAACTATTCCAGGTGTCAGCACTCCACGTAGCCGGTTCTAACATCCTCGCGGTAATTTTGAAAACACTGTAAGCATCCGCAGTATCAATTGCATCTGATTTCATAAAATCCACTGTAGCAAACCTTTTATTTTGCTAGAAAATGGTGACTATGGATATCCTGCTGCCTGGATTTCGGTGAGCTTCCTTAACTTAGATATAAGGGAGTATAGTACCTTTAAATGTGTATGGCATTATTACTGAAAGACCCTGAAACGTTGGTGGCAAAGTTTCAATTTGCTGCAAAATCCGCCTCTGTCCCATAACTTAGAGAGTTAATTATAGGCTAAAGGGGACCTACAGCTTTGGTTCAGTCAGAACTACGTAGTGTCCTAGTATACTTCACCCTAATGAAACAAAGCTTCATGTGAGGACCGTCAAATTTCCAGCCATGAGCTGCATTCGAATCAGAGACCTTCCGATCCCCGCTCTGGGACCTGACCAACTAGAGTGCCACCCGGCTTGATCAGGGAGTCAGGAATCGATATAAATTGCCAGGAATTTCTTCAGTTTACGTGCAACAATGAGAGAATTTAAAGTTTCGCGTATTCCAAAATAGGTCTGTGGAAAAAAGCTCCATCACAAATAATAATAACTGAATGAACCACTTCTTTACATTTCACTATGAATTTCGGACGCATTTGGATCGTTTAAGGAAATCAAACAAGAAAATGGACATTACAACTGTTGAGAGCTTTTTGTACCCTATTATTGCAGCCACACTCACTCTCTGTCACAGTTTGATATTGGCAACAGACTGCTGACTGAAAGGAACAAGGCTAATCAACACGCTGCTCATCCCTTATTCGGGCATCAACTGCCCAGACAAAGGATGAAATTTAGAAAAAGCTTCCTTAGGACGACAGCTGCTTTAGATGTACCGCCGAAAGTCACCCGGCTCAATCCGTGGTGAGCAAGAATGACTCGTGTGAATCAATGGATACCTACTGTAGAGGCACTACCACCAGGTGGCAACCTCAATTGGAAGACCTGGAGAGCGCTAAATCGACTGAGAAGTGGAGTGGGTAGGACCAAGGATAACCTGGCAAGATGGCATTATCTTGAAGATCCTAATACTGCGTGTGAGTGTGGGGTGTAACAGATCGTTCAGAATTATGCTACTCTCCGCAGTGCCCATCAACCTGCACTCTGCAAGACCTCCTTCGCGCCAGTGACAATGCAATACAAGTTACTGACTTTTGGTCATCCATTATATGAACTCTTTGGTGTTGATTGATTTAATTTTATTTCTGTTATTGTTGTTAGTGTTTCTAACAATTTGTAAAAGCAGCGTTTTTGACACGAAATAAATAAAAGTGCTGACTTACTTGCCGACAACTAACTAAAGGAGCGGTGGTAGTCAATGGGCATGGCGCATGACCTTAATCATTTTTGCCAGTCATTTTGTGTTACCAGCACTCCCCGATCCCCCAGTTACCGTTAAAAATAAGACTCGTATACAGAGACAAGGAATTCATGGAAGAAAAATTTAGCTCATTTGGCCTTAAATGGTTCGGGTATGCTAAAAGAACTCATAACACAAGAATCCCGAAAAAAAATTGGAAAAATAATAATGGACAGAAGACCAGTTGGAAAACCAAAAAATAAAAGATGAATAGATTAACTGAAGGAGGATATATAATATAAAGAGAAGAGCATGGAATTAGGAGTTTTTTGTGGACAGTGAAACTTTCTTTATAGAAGATGATCGTCTATAAACAGCAAAATCAAAACACTTGAAGGCACGTAAACCACACCCGGTAAACTGGAGATGGTTCAAATGATGATGATGATATAGAAACAGTGACAGGCAATTATTTTTATTCTTTATTTGGTACGTAACAAGATATTATCGAACTGAAAATGGCTTTATCCTTCCTTTAAAAAAAGAAACCTAGTAGATCCGTCAGTAGCAGATATTAAAGATGATTTATTTCTTGACAACGTGGATATATCTACATTTCCCTGTCAGTTTCTAATATTAATGGCTATTCATTGTATTATATTTAATGTGTAATGGTTAAATATGATGAAAGGAGAATTTTGTATAGTCACGCTTAATCTAACAAAGAATCCGTCTGATTTAGCGACGCATGAACCACCATTAACAGTGTCGTATACCATTAGCTCACACATAAAATTGTAAAATGAATTTCTTGATCCAAAATTAAGATATAAACAGAATTTAGACCGTCTTTATCAAACGTGTATTAATTTCAGCAGTGCAACCTGATATTAATTCACATTTTTTATCCACATGTAATGAGTATTTCAAGTCTAATATAGTACAAAGCTTTATGAAATTGAAGATTAGATTTATGAAGAGTTAAAGTTTTCGCGTTGTAGTGCTATGGTTAGGATGCTGAAAACAAAGTGGACATGAGGTACGAATTTTTTTGATCAAAGAAGACGGCTTAAGATTCTCACAGAATGTACATAATGGATGGTGGACCACATTTCAATAGAAGAGGAATTGGTTCATGTAATTGAAACGTTGAAGATGGCAAGTATAAAGGAAGAAAGAAATTTGAATATTCGAAACAGAGGAATGAGTACCCAGGTTGCAATAGGTTATTTGAAAAGGAGAAATTTACTCTGGACCACAAAAGATATGCAGGATTACATTATACCAGTCGAGAGATTGATGATAGAAAAAAAGTGTATAATTGTTTTGATACGATATGTATATGGAGTTTGTCCTTCATACGCAGTACGTTTCGTTCATGCATTTGATGAAAACGACCTTTAGATTTCTCGGCACCAGCTTCAGATGTAACAATAGTTAAGTCAATCAAAATTAATATTACAAGAATTAATTTCGAGATCAATATTGACAGTTGAAACGGGCAGCTTTGATTAAATACTATCATGCGGGGTGGGTGGTCAGACTTGGGTTCGAATCCACATCCGAATTCCGATCACACAGATTTCGGTTTTTCTTGGTTCCCAAAAATCACTCCAGGAAACTTCAGGGATGAACGCTCTAAATATTGTGCCGAATTCCTTCTCTATCCTTGCCTGAAATTCTTTACCGCTTCTAATGACTTTGATACCACCAAAGGGTAAAAAATAAAGAATAAATAAAAATAAATACTCACCTCTGAGTTGTTAACGTATAAGCCTAGGACAATTTCGTTTTTTTGTTGTTTTTTCCAGATTCACTGCAAAATGAATAACTTGTAGATGTCCTCATTTCAAACTCCGGTTTCGGAAGAAATTTTTAAGAGATTTTTTAAATTTATCTCACTTCTGGCGGAATTTTGTTTACTTCATGTGATTTGTGCTAAGTCGTTCAGTAATTCGGATTGCAGGTATAACTGGGAGTGTCTTTTATTTGATAGGATTGCCGGATTAGGTGATACCAAGACAGAGCCGGAATGCTGGGCAAATGGATATTCTGTCAATTGGTGGTCGACGAAATCTCCAGAATCATAATATCCAGAAATCCCAATCTTATTTCCTTATTAGCGTGGTTTGACGAAATGTGTTGTTCTAAAATATTTATTTCTAGCTCCATGTTGTTTTACACACTTGCTCATCATCATCATAAGTGTTCTTCCCTAAGGCTGGTCTTCACTTGATAGCTATCCCGTTTCACCCCCTCCTTTTCAGTTTCATGTAGTTCTTCGTGTACATATATACTATGCAGTTCACGAAATTGTGAGTGGCAGAGGGTGTTTTTCACCCAAACTAATCTCTACTCTGTACATTCCAATCGCGAATAACACGAGTGAAGAAAGAATTCATATATGCATCAGTGCGGCACCCTTTTTATACTCTTATCTTTTCTGTCATTGCGGCCCAAATAGGTTGATGGACGAAGTATTTCACCGCACTCGTAAATGAATGTTGGTGTGCATTTCACTTGATGTCATACTTCTATACGGAGAGCCGTGCCATGTACTACTTGGGAAATGTAGTTTGGTAGTATCCCGTTCCTTTCCACATATATAGTAGGTTGCCCAGACTAAAATCAGCCTCTCACTATGAGTCAGACGCTGTTTGTAGCCGGTCGCTGCGTAAACTCTTTATTTCAACCCCTAGTGGGCAGGTGCCTATTCCGCCTGCTTCTGAAGGTCTCCTGCGCTTTCGCTGCCGTTGAGGTCTTCACCGTTACCCTGGTAAGGGACCCTCACATGCTGATTTTAACCAGATCCTGTTGATACAAGTTTTTTTTCCAACGACTTCTTTTTCCCCATTCCTTGCGAAATGAGACCAGGGCTTTTAACCGGCTTAGAAGGATATCTTACAGTAGAGTTAATGGTCAAAGGTGATGCTGTATCTCCCAAGAGTTGCACTGAGAGGATTGGGTGATACTTGCACTTCCCTGTAAAGGACATGACGAGTATCTAGAAGATTGCGGAATGCCTGCGGATTACTGCAGGTCTCTTACCGGTGCGGCAGTGGAAGCTGGAATGTACGCCGTAGCGTGCCGACGAAGATATCCTGGCGAACGGTGTGAGGCGCCTTACTTTCTCAGGTGACGTTGTTTGTAGTGGGTGACCCTCTGCAGGTGTGGTCAGTGCCTGCAGCCCCGGGGCCTGGAAAGCGGCGGAGAGATGGTCGGAGCGCCTGATTAATGGCTCGGCGTCCAATCGGACGGTCTCCGTTATGAATGGTCGGCCGCCGCTTTGATTCAAGCCGGCGGGCGCCGTGTAAATCACGCAACGATGCGTGCAGGGCACAGTCCCTGATGTATGCTTTCGGTAAACGCGGGTAATTAATGGCGCTTGTCGCATCCTTGCTGAGCGCCGGATACAGATCTCCGCAGGTCGAGAACAACTGGGATTGTTTCTTTTCTCGATTGAGTTATTATCGTCCGTCGAATAGCTCGCATGTGCGGTAGAAACGTGTTGGGTATCGCAGCACGCAACCTGGAAATGCTTTAGTCTGCGGTCAAGTGGTGGCGCTGGTTAAAACTACCTGTTAGGTTCAGTCCATAACATCACCATACGCAAGCAGTCCTAGCAATCATTCCGAATTGCTGGGTCTGCTTTACTGGACTTCTTCTTCCATAAAATCCGAACTTGCACATCTTCAGGTGAGGCATTCGCTAGTCGCATGTCCTCCCGCAACGTATCCAGCCAGCACTTCATAGATCGTCCTCGTGGTCCGCGACTTTCAAGACTTATATCAAAAGTAGTTCTCACAACTGAAACATAGCTTCTGCGCAGAACATGAGCGTACGAATGCAAACGACCTTTTCGCATTTTTGCAAGCCACGAACGTTGCCATTCCCGATGCTGTCTGTTACAGTATACAATTAAAATTGATGCTTAAAAATAAAAATAAAAACTTTCGATGACTTGAGTAATAACCTGCGCGTATTAAGCCGTGTTCAGATAACGACTCATATGAAGTAATGGAAAACGTTTCTCATCCCTTGATAGGTTTATTCCAGTTCTACATGCTGTTCATGGTGTTTTGAAACAGTCGCACTGCATACGTTGAAAACAAACTTCACTGGGACTGAATCGGATCATAACAAATTAAATATCAATAACTCACTGGTGGCTGGCGTTGAGGATCTATCAACACATTCCGCTGAGTTAATTTTGGGATATGTAAAAATTTGGCCAATGCAAGTTGAACAGCGCGTAGTTTGGGTTCCGTAATCTAGTGAACTCAACAGATGCTGATATTCTATCAGAGATAAAGAGATAACAATTGCTGTGACAGACACAATATTTTTCATGGCTCCACAATGGAAATGAATGGTGTCTCAGTGGTTAAGAAGCCTTCTTCAATATTTCCCGGGTTCAAATACCGGTGGGGTTACGAATTTTTAAGAGTTATGTTTGTTCATATGGGTCACGCCAGAACTTTCCGTGCTTCGGATTCCACGTTATACTATAGTTACAGCCATTACAGAGGCGGAATGAGCGGCAAATTGAAACACTGTCACGGAGGTGGCCGATCAGTCCTTCGGGATTTATCGGCCAACATAGTCGTACGTACGTGTTTAATATTTACTTCAGCGGGAAAACATGCTTCTGTCCGCTTATCATCGACCGACAGAAAGCGCTCACGAAAAGATCTCAGCCTGTCAAAACCTTCAAGGGTTTCGCTCGCCTGAGTAAGTGGCCAATTGGATGAAAGCTTGTTAAACATGTGGCTCTGGCAGGTGTTCTCTGTTCTTGCATGACAGCGGGGGAGGGAGATCTCCTTCCAAGCTTTTTTTTTTTAAATTTATTTTTGGTTTCTGGTCAATCGACCATTTCACCAACTTTAATTATACATTTGATCTTGTACATGGATTTTACTTAGACAGTATGTTTACATTTTTTTTTTTTTTTTATATATATATATATGAGTTACCAATTTACAATATTGTCATCTTTGTCTTGCTTTACAAATTTGATTTCACCAGTAGATTTCTTCGTTGAGAGTTGGTCTTCAAGTGCTTGTGTATCCGTTTGTAGGTCTCTAGTAGGGTGAAGTTTCTTGTATATTTCTTGTTTCTTCTCCGGCAGTTGGCTTTGACTTCTGTGAGACTGTGGGTTGTCCATGCGCTCTGTTGAGTCGTGTTGACTATATCGTTATTTGTGCATCTTGTAAGAATCTTGCTAGTGTCTGGTATATCTTGATTTGGTTTGTAGATAGCAGGCATTGTATCGATGTAGGGAGGGGTACTTGCATCGCTGCTAGTTTGCTAATCAGGGTGGCGCGAGGGAGATTGTATTTGCTGCATTTGAAAAAAATGTGATTCAAGTCTGAGACTTCCTCCCCGTCTGCTTCGCATCGTGGAGAGTCCAATACTTTTATCCTGTATAAGTGACTGGGGAAGGCTCCGTGGCCTAACCTCATTCGTATTAATGATGTTGTGAGATGCCTTTTGGATTTAAAGTTCTGGAACCACATGTTCTTCATGATTGTTGGTTGGATAGTGGCGTAGTGAGAGCCCTTGTGTAGTGACGATGTTTTCCAGTAGTCTTGTAGATCTTCGTAGGCTTTTTGCTTGACGCGGGGGAGGAAGTCCGTGTAAGGGAGCGGAAGTGCCAGCATCTTCCCCTCCTTGGCTCCCTGTTTGGCTAAGGCGTCCGCTCGTTCATTATAGAGGAGTCCTGCGTGTCCTTTGATCCACATGTACCTTATGTCTGGGGTTTGTGTAGACATAGTCATTTCAATTGAGTCCATTATATATTGGTTACTATTGAGGTTCCACTGCGGGTTTTGTAATCTTTGTAGGGTGCTTCTGGAGTCGGAGAGGATTAATATTTTTTTAAACTTTTGTTGCATTCCGTATTTTAAGGCTTCTTTAATGGCGATGATTTCGGCTGTGTAAATCGAGGCTTCACAGGGGAGAGCGAAGCAGGCTCCTTGGTTGGTACTGGGGCAGTAGTACGCGCTGCCAACATGGTGTTTGGTCTTGGACCCGTCAGTGTAGATTTGTGTGTAGCCCGGCCAGGTCATTGTTAGAAGCATGGACGCTGCTTGATGGTTAAGGTGGGGCGGGAGTATATAGGTGCGGAGGGTTGGAATGGAGCATTCGAATGGTTTCGTGAATATAGGTAAGGCTGATTCTTTCGTTATGAGAGGTTCTATGAATCTGAGTTTGTAGTGGCTGTAGGCTAGAAGCGGGCATCGTGGGGGTCTTTTTCCTTCAAACGGCCCCATTATATTACTTAGGGTTTGAAGTTTCGGTCGTAGGATGTGGTTGGAATAAGAGTAACGTTGGAGGAGATATTTGTCTGCCCGGAGCTGGCGTTGAAGATCTAGAGGAAATTCAGCAGTCTCGATCAATAGGGCGTTTGTAGGGGTTGTTCTCATTGCTCCGACGCAGATGCGGAGTGCTCGGAATTGTATCTGGTCTAGCTTACGAAGAGTTTGCTGAGAGGCGTTGCCGTAGACGATGCTGCCATATTCGAGATGTGGTCTTATTAAAGATCTGTAGAGCTGTAGACAGGTGGATGGGTCTGCTCCCCACCATGTATGTGCGACTGAGCGCAGTATGTTGAGTGCACCGCTGGTTCTAGTTGTTATGTGTTCTACCTGGGGTTTCCAGGAGAGTCTGCTGTCTAATATTACTCCGAGAAATTTGACTGTTGCGCGGACGGGGAAGTTGCATTGTCCCAGTTGAATTTGTTGTTGCTGGAGAGGATTTCTCCTACGAGTGAATAGTACTGCCGTTGATTTTTGAGGGGCTAGATGTAGGCCATGTTGGTGTAACCATGCTGTGAGTTTTCCCACAGCTTCCGAGATCCATCTGCGAATCAACTCGAACCATGTGGCGTATATATAGATGCATAAGTCATCAGCGAATTGTAATGTCTTGATGTAGGGACCTAAGATGTTCTCCAGATCGCAGACGTATATGATGTATAATAGAGGGCTAAGTATTGAGCCTTGAGGAATACCACGGTTAACGAGATATGGGCCTACTAGTGCATTGTTATTTCTCGGAGGTATATTGTGCGTTGGTAGAAAGCTAAGTAAATACCGTTGAGAACGAAAGTCGGGATGCCCTTTGCTTGAAGTTTTCTCACGAGGAGAGAAAGCTGGACGTTATCGTATGCGCTTGAGATGTCTAGGAATAAACCCATTAAAAATCCTTGGTTCTTGAAGGTTCGTTCAATGTCTGAGGTAAGGATGGTTAGGTTGTCTATTGTGCTGCGTCCTTTCCGGAATCCGAATTGCGATGTGGGGAGTTGATTGGAATGTTCTAACCACCATTCTATACGGTTTTTCCAAAGTCGTTCGGCGGTTTTGAAGACGCATGATAACAGGGCGATAGGACGGTATGATGTTGGAAGTTTTGGGTCTTTCCCAGGTTTTAAAATTGGAACTGTTATTTGCGTGACCATGCTTCCGGTAGTTTACTTTGATGACCATAATTTTTGGATCAGTTGTATCAAATATATTTTGCTTTTGGAGGGAGTTGTCGAATCATAGCGTAATGAATATGATCGTATCCGGGAGCGGAGTCGCTGGATGCAGTGAGTGCTTTATCTAGTTCCGCTAGAGTGAAGGGTCTTTCGAATCCTTTGTATGTGTTGACTTGTTCTTCTGAATTGATGATTGTCTCGAAGGGAGGGAGGGAGACAGTTGGCGGCGCTAATAACGCGGCGATTTCTTCGGCTTTGCATGTGATTGTTGCAGTGGGAGATGGTTTCTTCTTCATTCTTCGTATCATTGTCCATATTTCGTTCGGTGGCGTGTCCTTCGAGATTCTGTTGCAATAGCTTTTCCAGCTGTTTAGTTTTTGTTGTTTGAGGAATCGTTTTGACCTGAGCGTTTACTCTTTTATATTCGTTGTAGGTCTCCCAGGTGGGTTGTTGTTTGTACATTTTAACTGCTAATTTTCTTTTAGCTATCATTTTTGAACATTCCGGGGACCACCACGGGCAGGCGATTGAAGCCTTCCTAGTATATATGCGACGTTCCGGGATAGTTATAGTTGCGGCGTAGTTAATTAAGGAAATGAAGGAGTCATAATTTTCAATTGGTGAAGCGTTTTGTAAGCAGGTGTGAAGTTGAGCGTCTATGATTTGGGCATAACGGCACCAGTTGGCTTTGCTAATGTTCCATTTGCTGGTTGGGTAGATTAGTTTTGGTCCTCTTGCAATAAGATGTGAGATGGTGATGGCGAGATGGTCTGATCCGAGAATATATGGGATGGTGCTCCATTGAAAGTCTGCGGATATGTGGGGTGAAACCAACGTCAAGTCCACCGCTGATGGTCGAAGGCCTGGTCTTAGAACTTGAGTAGGCGTGCCGTCATTTAGAGGGATCAAGTTGTATTCGTCTAGTAGTTCTTTAATTCTTTTCCCGATTGGTCTTCGTATTCGCATCCCCACGTGGTACTGTGCGCATTAAAGTCTCCACAGAGCATGTATGGAGGTTCCAGCTGTTTGAAAAGGTTATGCCATTCATGTGGCTCTATTTTGCTTCTTGGTGGTCGGTATAGTGAGATTATTGTGAGTTTATACTCTGGAAGCGCCACCTGCACTGCTACAGCTTCTAGGTACGGAACATTTATTAGGTCTAGGTCTAGCGCTCTGTAGTCTAGGGTGGATTTGATTAGGAGGGCCACTCCGCCATAGCCGTCTGTTCGATCGTTTTGTATGACCGAATAGCCCCGAAAGTATGCCGGTCTTCTGAGCCAGGTTTCACTGAGTGCGGCTATAGATATTTGCTGGGTGGCTAGTTCTTTTTGTAGGGTTTCTTTATTTGCCGAAACAGATCGGATGTTCCACTGAAGAATTTTAAATACCTCCATTTTACTGAGAAGAGATTTGCTATTAATTGGCGGATGACCCCAGTTGAGAGTGTTTGGTCTGGCGAGTTGAGTGCTTCTGTTATAATGTGTACTATTAGCTGGAGAAGCTGGTCGATTAAGGTCTCGTGGCTTGGGGTGGGAGATACGTTGTGATACTGAGGTGGATAGGGATTCTGGATCGGTGGAAGAATCTGTCTTTGAGTTTGAATATTTGATATCTGTTGGTGAGGGGGGGGGAGGCGGTAGATGTTGTATCGCCGCCGTGGGAGTGGTCGATATTCTGTCGGCCATAGGTTGCTTAGGTTGAGGGGGTGGAGGTGGCTTTGGGGGGCGGATGGGATGCGGGGTGGGGGTTATGGATTGGTATGGGGGAGCCTGACTACGTTGATCAGCTGCTTGAATCGAAAGATTTCTATTTTGTGGTGGGCCGGGTAGCCATGTGGTCTTCTGAGTGAGGGGCGGGAATTGCTCCTCCCTCTGTAGTGTTGGGTTGGAAATAACTTTCTGCGCGTAGCTATGGGTAGTTGGAGCGATGGTTGTCTGCGTTCCCAAGGCGTTGTAGGCTTCGTTGTATTTTACTTGTTTTTGGTGCTGGAACGCTGGACATAGTTTGTCCGAAGCGAAGTGTGGTCCTTGACAGTTAACGCATCTAGGTGCAAAATTATCATTACACAGTTCTATAGAGTGGGGTCCTCCGCATCTGTTGCATCTTACGGAGCTGCGGCAGTTCTGAAAGCGGTGTCCGAATCGCCAACATTTTTTGCATATAATTGTTTGCGATATATAAGGCTCCACTGGACAGCGCGTTCCCAGAATGTACACGTATTGGGGTAAACATTGGGCTCTAAAGGAAAGTTGACAGACGGGGATGGGGCGGCGTTCGCCGTCTTCCTGGTTGTTGGGTTTCCTGGTGAAGCGCTTGACTGCTACTACTGGGTATTCAGACTCTATTTCTTCCATTATTTCCCTTTCGCTGAGTGTGATGTCTACGTTTCTAATAATTCCGAACTTGTGAATAAGAAAATTAGGGATATATGCCTCGAGGTTCTTGGTTGTCAGTACTGGTAATTGCACTAATGTGTTGGCTGCTGCGGCGGTTTTCGTCTCTATTCGGATTCTATTGCGTCCAAGAGTGCTGATATTTGTTATGTCATCTTTAATCTGAGGATTATGTTGGAAAAGAATTTTTCCGATGGCCATTGGGTGCAGCATGCCGACATTTTTGTCCATACTTTCAATAAACACATAAAACGGACCTACATCTGCCCCGTTGTATCTATTGTTTTTGCTTGGCTGTTTCTGCGTTTCTGTTTGTAGCGGCCTATTATTAGGTTGGTTAGGCTGTCTGCTTTCGGGGGTACAATTTTGATTTATTGCAGTTTCTTTTATCCGAACATTGCTTGTCATTTCGGTACAAAGTCGTTTACTAGGTATATCACTGTTATCTGGGATATTTAATGAAACTTCTACTGTATGCTGGGGCGTTAGTGCTGCAGCGGTACCTGGTACGATGTGATGATTCCGAAGGTTCTGCTGGTCTGCCGTTGTATATTCCATCGTCTCGTTCCCATCGGGGAGGGGGGCTCGCAGCTGTTGCTCTTGAGTCGTATCTGGTGTTGTGGCTGGTAACGTCAGGTAATCATCTTGGTTGTAGCAGGTGGTTAGGGCTTGCTGGATGGATTGCCCCGTGTCCGGGACTATATCCATTTGTACTTCTTCTTCTTGCGTTGCTTCTTCTTACACTGATCACTATTATCACTTCGCTTTAGATGTCACGCTATGTTACACACCGGCGCACTCGACGGTACGTGGATAGCGCTGTATGTTACACTGTCGCTAGAGGTAGAGGAAGTTGTTTCCTCGGCTGCTCGAGTGGAACTCTCCTTCCAAGCTTCGGGGCTACAAAGTTGACCACAGGGATTTCCGGAGATGCTGGAAGCCTTCCGCTTGTCCGACGAGATAGTATATATTCTGTCATCCCCTGTTGACTTCAGCTGGCGTCGGTGAGCTACCACCAGGGCCAAACGACACTGTCGACTCCGTGTAGACGAGGTTCATCACCGGGTCAGCGGCGCATAGTCACTACATCGACCTACCCAACGATATATCTAGCGCCACCAAGACTGAATCATTACAATATTGATAACCTGTGCACATAAACTTCATTCCGTAAAAGTTGACCAAAAGACTGTGGACCATGAAAAGTGTTTTCTAATTTGATCACGATATTTTTGTATTAAACATATGACGCAATAATTAAAATTGTGAAGTAAATGAACCGAGCCAATCAGCTGAATTAAGTAAGTTGATGAATAATCAAGCCGTTCTTTAAAGCAGACAACTTCATTGATTTTTAGTATTAAGGAACGTCCATAAACTACGCGGCTCGATCTAGGGGGAAAGGGGTTCTGTAGAAAGCTACGTTGGGCTACTTGGGGGCAGGGTGGGGGGTTCTGAAGCAAGCCACGTAGCTTTTCATTCATATTATTTGTCCTAGTTAAAATAAGGTACAGCACACACAACAACAAGTGAATATTTATTTCCCTCATTTAATTACCTCCGTATACAATTTAAGATAGAGTAACAAGAGAAAATAGTGCAAAATGTCTTTTGGAATCAATCGGGAAAAAAGTTACGTGCCACGTGCGGTGGAGAGGGGGAGGGGTGAAGAGGCAAAAGCCACGTCAAGCTATGTGGGGGAGGGGGGAGGATGTTCACAGGAGGTTAAAATGGATCCATCATCATCTCACATCATACTTTGCATTTTCGTTTAATTTATTTAATTTCATTTCATTTTGAAGGAGCATATTTTCCGGTGGCAATTTCCTACTCACCGAGTTTTGCATTTCTTAATATATTAAATTCTTTTATTACAATATTCATACCTAAAGATTTTTACTGTTTAAACATTTTGATTTTAAATTCTTTGTGTTTTTGGTAAGTTGTTCAGCACTTCTTTTGGTAATTTGTTCTAATCCCTTACTCCCTTACCGAATCCCTTGTGCCTGAAATCAAGTGCCAGCTTATAGCCGTGATCATCTGTTCCTCTCCATCTGTTGTTCTTAATATCCATACAATTCTCTTTCCTAATCTACGCCTTATACATTCCAAGCATTCTTATCACCCGCATATTGTTTTCTAATGAATCCCATCCCAGTTCCTGTAACATACCAGTTACCGATTATGTTCTGCGGTAATTTCCACAAACAAATCTAGCTTTCCTCGTATGCACCCGCTGCGACTCCTGTATTCGATTCCCAAAATATTAAAGCAATGGTCTGACCAAATTTCCTTCCCTTTTCTGGTACATTCTTTCATCGGCCATTCCAATAATCGTAGAAATTTGAAACTTTTTCGTACACTTGCCCAATGCGTCCTGCCAATGGGCAAACAGGTCTGCCAATCAACCAGTATTCCCATCATGAAAAAATGGAACTAAACTAACATTAGAGCTAGTTTAACATAAGATTGGGACTGCGTTACTAAGAAATTCGTTTGAAGAAACGATATATCCTAAGCTTAATTTTTAAATTTAAACTTTTTTTCAGAAGTTCGGGAGAGCTATTGTGATTACGCTTTAATTTCATCGAACCCCATTATGTAGGTCAATCGTCTTAGATTATCTTATGTAAGCACTTAGGAATCTAATGTAGTTAATTGTATATGGTTGCGAGGGCTGTGACCCCAGTTACGTTCGGTTTCTACTGGAGTACCACCCGAGGGCAACAGGTGCATATGTCAGGCTGTGCCCCTTTAATGATCCTCACGCGTTGTGCCTGTTACTTATGGCAGCCAAATGAGCTGGTAGCGGTTTTTGCTGGGGCGCTACGCAATGCTCTCGAGCCGTATCGGACCCCCAAGGCGATAGGTGAGCCAATTGGGAGAGCACTGTTTCATCACCTGGTAACTCGCGATCGCAGAGGCCACAGTCCGATCAACCACGGAACAGTCTGAAATAACGGTTACTTACGAGCATGACAGATTGAGGCCGAGTAGGGCCTGGGGACTCAAATCTTGCACCTAATGTTGGGAAGAGAGCCTGAAGGTTTTCAGGATATGAAGTGTCGAAGTTTTACTGATAGCTTCTTCACCGGAATCTTACCGTGATAAATTATTGTTTAACCACAATATTTCGACGACAGTGTTCTCCATCGTCATCTACAGGTGATGAGGGAACAAATCGAAAGATCTGAAGTTTAAAGCTTGCCAAGAGCGCGTTGTATATAGACTGACATGACAACGGCAGTTATTGCGTTGCCTAGCCAATCAGACTTCATCAGCACCCCGCGGTGCACAAAACACGGAGCATTGACGACGAGCAGACTCAATAACCGGAATCCAAGCATGATAAAAATTTCAATGTTTAAAGAAACAAATTTTTGCAAATGAGAACTTTAAATGCGGTGCTTGGATTGAGGTGTGAAGTCACTGCGTTACGCTGAGTGACACGCAACTGCGCATGCACCATTTGCCAGTCAACTTTAGACAGGCAATGGCGCATGGTCACCTTGCTCTTCTAAAACCTTCATTGGTTTTTAAAGAACATTGATTGGTTTTTATCACAAACTGCAGTGTAATTACACTGTAAAACAGATAGACATCATTAGGAGAGCAACATATTCTGTTCAGAATTAAATGGAATTATTCCTTAGGGTTACATCAAACAATACAAAGAAACTGTTTACTTTAAAATATATTTTACACGTATTATAACTGTGTACAGTTTGTAAAAGAAAAATGTATTAAATAAGCAATGAAACAATAAACATTGATAAATTATTTCTTGTTCTCCTCTTACCTATTCGATTTTAGTTCTGAACGAATAACATTCTATTATTAATTTCGACCAAATGATTACTTCTTATATTCCATAAACAGAGCTCTCATCAGAACACATAGCACACAGTCTAACTTTCTTGTACCAAATTAGTTGTTACTGCAGTAACCTCTCCTGAAAACAATTTACATATATTGCAAAAGAGAGAAAACAGTTGATGGCGCCGAGCTTGGTGGGTACGCGATAACGCTCTGGCCTCGTTTTCGGGAGGACGCTGGTTCGAATCCCCATCCGGGCATCCAGATTTGGGTTTTTAAGGTTCCACGGTTTTCCCAAATCACTCCAGGTGAACGCCGGGATGTTTCCTCCAAAAGGCCATGGCCGAATTCCTTCCAGTTCCTTGCCCAAGTCCTTTCTCGCCTCTAACAACCTCGACGTCGACGAGGCGAAAAGCCATTAGCAACAAAAACTAAACAGTTGATGGCACTAGACAATGATCACGTGAAATACCATCTGTATGGCAATAACGTCAGTGGAATAACAACTTTGCCTGCCACCTCTAGGTGAATAAATTGGAATAAATATTCAGAATAGCTCTCCTTCCTTCTTGTATTATCAAAATCATTTGTTTGTTTTATCCCGAAACTGTTTTCTACGTAATTAGAACAAGATATTTGAAGAGAATAATCGCGTAAATGAACGACATTAAAGTCTCAACACGCTCCTACAAGTTCTAAATAAGTTCTGCTAGTTTCTTCTGATGCATTGGGCTATACTTGAGAGGTAATGCTATTTCGTGCCATATAAAAGGGAGTACGCTTAGTATTAGTCTTGTGATTTATTAAGCTCCTTGGGTCTACTCATTTGGAAGAAAAAAGAATACTGGCATTTCCAACGAGTCAGAAGATATTTGAGTAGGCAGGTAACATAAACAGCACTGGCAGTTTCCGACATGTTTAAAGCGCAGAACGCTCACTAGCCTATGGATTAATTGTTCTGCGTCAATGAACCAGAGGTCACAATAGTTTCGTAACTTGCCGCTTCTCTCAACTGGCGGCCGTTTCGAGTAGAACATAAAAGAGATTGTGAGGAGAATAATTCACGCAGCAAGAATACAAAACAAGGCCCCGCCATTTCACGGTTGGTCTTCGGCCTGCTGGTCTGTCTCGGCATATAACGTCAATATGTACTGTGCATATCCAGTCATTTAAGTTGCCTTCGTTTTGTAGTAAAGGAAATAATTGACCACACATCCTCTCTCACTCCGACCTTTTAAAAAACTTCCGAGTACCCGACATTTTATTATTGAATCATAATTATTTATTAAGTTAATAACATTACGTTTAATCCAAAAAATTAATTCTGTTTCACCACATTACCTACCGAAACACTACTGAAAAGTTTCCCAGATGGCGTCATACTCAATGCTACGTTCTTGTATGTGGCCGATGGTCATTCTGAAATATAACGTACTCAGGGACATTCAGCTAAGGAAGGATCTTTGATCTAAATTTGTGCTAACACATACGACCTATTTTTAAGAACAACAGCAAATGAACTAAGTAAAATAACTCGCTTTAACGCAACATTGGCAATACCTATACGAGATCTCGAACTGTCTAGAGATGGTACGGGATTAAAAACTTTGATTAAGTAACAAGAGATAAGAGTTAATGCATACAACTGAAAAACGAAACACAGTGAATAACCTTTAGTAGAACAGGAGATAAGTTGGCGAGCCAGTACTGAGACTTGCAGAATTCATCAGATTGTTACTATTTGGAACAGATGAAGATAAGTACCTTACAGGAAGGCGAATATCAAATTATATTAGATAACTGAGGTTGCATCAACTATTTCTGAGACGAAGATATTAAGTTTCTTTGTAAGACGCGCTGTGATAAATGATACCCTTAACTGTATGTATGGGAGGCGCATCATGGGGTAGTCTGCTGTCTGTGGTTTTCCTCCAGAGCAGTGGGCACCGAGCCCTCTTGGGAAGATAGAAGTGCCTTACCTGCACCTTTCCTCGATTGTTAATGATAACTGGGTATCTCCTATACAATGAGGATGGTGTTTGTCTTTACGCACGATAACTGCCTTCGAACGAAACCGAAAGTCTTCAAATTTTGCATCGCTAACCCTATGGGTAAAATATAGGTCGAGTTCGTAAATCAGGCACGTCTGATTAAGGGATCTAAACCTTTGATCCTTTTATAAATCTATGTTAATGTAAATTCTGACGTCACCGAAAGCTGACGTCACCTAACTCTGACGTCACCGAACGCCACGTCACCCGCCTGGCCTTCGTTAGCGGATTAACAAGGGCCAGAAATGTTCCAACAAAATCTATGAATTGCCAGAACATTTGTTTTTCGTAGCATTTTATTTTAAATTAAATACGTGCATTTAGTTAAAAACATATGATAAACTTTTACGCCCGTTAAAATGAAGAATATAATTGAACTTTACAACTAAATGAAGTCCTCCCCGTTGTTGCCATTTTTCTGTCACTACTGTCACGCTGCCATCTTTAGGTATTTAGGTGTTTACATTGGATATCAGAGTTGAGGTTAGGGTAGTAAAAAAAAATACCAACATCAACATTGAGATCATTATCAGTTGGTACAGAATTTGTAGCAAGGAACTATGAAATAGACCATACCTCAATGTGAAAACCGACCAATCGCAAGCAGTGAATTCAGCGAACTATGGAAAAATGAAATCTTAATCACACGACCCCTTAAATGCCAGTCCCATACGCTATGCATTCAATTACCAAGCTTACGATAAGAAGATATGTATGACAGAATGATGCAAAAAGAAGTAGATGGATGAACCCTGTTTGGAGCAACATAAAGAAATGTTGTAGAGTGCATTATGATAATCTTTGTACTTACGGGGAATTCGACTAACGAAAATTCAACCAAAAACTACCCACTCGTGGCTCAATGCGCCAAGGTGTCGCACACTAGATCGGGGAGGTACAACAGGACCGGGCACGACACCAGGCTCATGATTGCAGTGTTCAGGTGGTTTATTTCTATCATCAAGGCGAATGATGGGACGTTCGCCAATCTTCGCCTCATAAACTCCATGTATCACAAACAAAAATACATTTCTTTTGTTTACGGCTTTACATCTCTTCGACGTCGGGATCATAGGAGGCGGGAAAGGATAGGGAACACGCAACTGGAAGGAATTCGGCAATGTCCTTTTGAAGGAAGCATCCCGGCATTCGCTTGGAGTGATTTGGAGAAACCATGGACAACTCAAATCTGGATGCCCGGACATTGATTCGAACCCGTGTTCTCCTGAATGCAAGAGCAGAACGTTACCGCTCACCCACCACGCTGGGTACAAAAAACCGAGGGTGGTGGGTGAACGGTTGACGTTCTGGCCTCGCATTCGGGAGGACGTGGGTTCGAATCCCCGTCCGGGTATCCAGATTGGGGTTTTTCATGGTTTCCCCAAATCATTCCAGGCGAATGCTGGGATGCTTCCTTCAAAAAAAAAAAAAAAAAGGCATCATGGCCGAATTTCTTCCTTGTCTCCAATCCCTTCTCGCCTCTAATGACCTTAGCCGTCAACGAGGCTTTTTTAAAAAAAAAAAAAAAAAGTACAACATTACCCTTCTCACACACGGAACAGTTACATACTTCGCAGAGTGGTGGCAACACTTCGCTTCCTTCACTAGCGCTCAAGGCAAAGGTGGAAGACGCGGCCACTAAAACTCTACCGCTAGGCCGCTGAGCTATCACCTTGGACATTTCCCGGCCATACAATGAAAAAACCGAGGCAGGTGAATACGCAAGAAGAATCTTTGGAGACACCCAGGAAACTGAAGGAAGTAGAAGACGGATTTGCGGTCAACCGAACACGAATGTCAGGAAGAGGATAGATTGATCCTGTGCCCGCCGCAGGTGTCGCATCACGCAAGCTGGGCTCGCAGGTAGGGTTACCCGCAGGTGGAAATGACGGCGGCGCTTCGTCATTGGTTTCCCGTGTCAGCCCAGTCAGCAGAGGAATAACCTGCAGATTCATACAGTATAATGTACCGCATTCGTCTTCTAAAGTCGGCATTTAAATGTTTTTATCCCTCTTCGCAGAAGTACAAAATACGTAAATATTACAAAACTTCTATTTATATATACTAGCTGTTACCCGCGACTTCGTACGCGTGAATTTAGAATGTGATTGCTAGAATTGGATATACAAAGCTGAAAATTACTTAAGATATGTCCCAAACAACACTGAGTCGGCATAATACGACGGGAGCGCCATCGATATATCATTCTACCGTCGAACCTGTCTCATGACGAAAACTGTTATTCATATCGAAAAAAAGTATGCTATTTCGTTCCTAAAGATACAAAGCATTTCTTTGTCATCGGTATACACATATAGTCGTCAAAACGTAAAAGACGGAGACTTATTTTCGCAAATACAATATTATTAGTTTAGATCACACAAATACTGCCTGTGGAACCAGTATACCGTGATTAAAGTAAACGCTTAGGGCACTATTCTACCACCAAAGATTTGCCAGAACATGGTATCCTTACAGTAAAATCCTAGGCTTGGCTCAAGCTATGAAAAACAATTCATAAAGATTTTTGCTCCCAGTGGTGTTTGAACCCGAAACCGCACGGAAGTATTCTCAGAACGCAAGCACGTTACCACTACGCTACGCTACCATTACTTCGTATGGCCACGCATTACAAACTCATATAGATATTATGAGTTTGTCTATCATAATTCAGATAGTTTTCATAATTTAATGACTATATGTTCTTATCTATACAGAACATAGTATCCCATGTCTTTCCTAATGTCAAATAGCATCTCCTTAGCCCGAGAAACGTAACAAACAGACAGACAGACAGAATTACTTTCGCATTTATAATATTAGTATAGATACCGATTGGCTTGGCTCACATGTGCAGCCTTCTCCTGGAATACGACCTATACGGACATGACCATCCATCTGGCGTAGCAAGTCACGTGATTTATCCGATCAGAAGAAATGTTTCTATTGATCTAATCTCAATGATCTAGTGCCTACTGCTATCGTAACTGATGATGTCTTTGTGTCAACATGGGAACACTAAGGAACCCTTTTCTGCGAAGCCCCTTTTTCAACAATGTGCGCTGAATATGTGGTGAATTGTGCTTGTACTGTACCAGCAATGTACTGTGCCTTCTTATCACCACACATCACCCCTATTCAGCTTTACAGAGCGGGCAAGCCACCGATGATGAGGCCTGGAATTCCATCTTGTTGAGTACTTGTCCCTTTATCCACTTTCCATATTTCCTCACTCCAAAAGCACACGAACAGCCGACAAGCCTCAACGCTACGGAGATGCTCATTCCCAGGAGTCAGATCATAACAATTTTCCCTCCGTCATAGTCATTTAGTGAGCGTCCGTAGACCACGTAGCTCCATTTTGGCTTCCTGTGAACTCCCCCTCCCCCACGTAGCCCTATGTGGCTTTTGTCTCAAACCCCCCCTCCTACCCTCCCCCCCTCCCCCTCCCCCCACACACACAAATACACACGTAGCACGTAGCTTTTTTTCCTTTTGATTCAAGAAGAAATTTTGTACTATTTTCTCATGTCAGACTATTGTAAATTACATACGGAGTAGATTACCTGAGGGAAAAAATATTCACATGCTGTTGTGAGTTCTGTTCCACATTTTAATTGTGAAAAAAGTTATAAAAGGAAAGCTATGTGGCCTGGCTCGGAACCCCCCCCCCCCACCTCCCCCCACGTAGCCCAGCGTAGCCTTCCAGCCACCCCCCCCTCCCCTCCTGGACCGAGCCACGTAGTTAGTGCACGCTCCGTTATGTCAGTGGATTTCCCAGTTGCCACAAATATCGCAGTTAGAACGACACCCATTGGGTCTTTACTCGGCTTATATACTTTCCGTACCCTATGACGTACCCGCAATGTCATCAAACGGCATTCAATCTCTCGGTGGGCAGTGGTCATAATATTTTGACTGATCAGTGTGTACCAGTTCAAGAACAATCCATTGCAGTTTAAAATTGGTTTAGAGGTTATGTACCATGGAGGGGGCTAATGTTATTTTGTTTCTGTAAATAACAAATTTTATAGAAACTATTTGTTTTACAGCATGTTTCTCCACTAATAGATTTAGTTTTGCTGTTAATATTTAATTTGAATAAATGTAGCATCTGTAAAATGTTAGCGTGTATGAGATTGATTTGTTTTTGTTTTGCTAAGAGTTCGGGTATTATTGGTCAGTGTGTGTAAGTAAAGTATGACGAGATGATACATGGGCAGTTTTGTAACAATTAATCCGACAGGTGACCTGCGAATATTATCTTGTTCAAAACTAATTGTATTACCAAGGTTAAAGGGTTCACTAATTTAATGTACGAAAAGCATTATGAAAAGACAAAAGTAAAGGAATATATCGTCATTGTGAGCGTATAAATCAGCTGTGGAGTCGAGCCATTAGACGAGTGAAGTTTTATGATTAAAATAAAATTGAGTTATTAATATGTTTTTTCTTTATTGGTTTGGTAAAAAGAACAAAGTATTATTTTTCTTTGTGCCGAGTGTGGATACCATTCTATTTTCATAACTAAATCAACCTTTGTAACACGCGACGATCTTCGTTTGTCAGCTAACGACCAATTCAAGATACGTTGCTATTGATAGGACAAGGTGTGGCTAGAAAGGTAAAGCCTATTAAAAAATATATTGAGCGTTAAAAAGTGTACGATTTATAGTGCAAGATCTTGCAAAACACAATCGATAATGTCCCAAAATGGAAAGGAGAAAATTTAAACGTCTTCATAGACATACAGTTATTTTGCAAGTCTTTAATCTACATTCAGTTAGTTAATAAATGATGACTTTGTCGGTGTTTTATATTTATAAAACTTTGGGAGCTCCGATATTCGTGCCAGATCCCTGCTTTGCATATTCTAGAACATTCAGCAACAAGATATATTGCCGTTTCGTGCTGCGATTTTCAGAAACACTAAATCAGATTTGAGAACAAGGTTGAAACACGCGAGAATAACGTTAAGGAGTATTTCAGAAACTGGCATAAATCTCAGTATATTTAGTAGGTAACAATAATTGTTGTAAGATGATATATTCCGCTGGAACAGTGAAGGTAAAGGATGGTAGATATGGAATTGTGTTAATTGACGCAGTAGATTGAAAGTCGGAGATATAGCAGAGAGGTTTAGTGTCATGAATCACGTGATGTTACAAACCCGTCATCAAAGATAATACTTTCGCCGGGGATGAACCTTTTAACTGGTGGGAGAAGTCGACTCGCACGCAGTTGACCCCTGACCGACTTTTGCAAGTCAGAGATCTGTCATACTTTGCAGCTGTCGTTTGCTAAATGGAGGTCCAGCGCTCTCTACAATGGTAATCCAGTCTGCAGCTCTACCATCAGAACGTCAAGATTGCAGCCTGCACCATGTGTTGTTCACGACCTCACCAACCACACCTCCGTAAACTTTGACCCCATATGTATTCATTTGAGTTAATAAGAACGGTTAGATTGATCGTATCGGCACCAAACATGCCGTTTAACGCGAGTTCAAGATGCTAAAACAGAAAATTGTAGTGCCATTTTTCTGATCGAGTAAAGCCCTGATGAAGCTGCTTATCTGCCATACATGGTGAAAAATTCAGAAGAGACTCCATTCGCGATGAAAGATTCCTTACAGAGTTTTCTTTTCAATAACGTATGACACTCCTCTTGATAGGCCTTCAGCATATCCAAGGCGACTAAAAGTTTACCACTCTAGCTGTCTTTAAAATTTTATGGAAAATCTTTTAACTTAATTGGGTCAGAGAATGGTATACGATATTCCAATCTTACACAGATAAATAGTATTAAAAAACTTTTAAATTATAAACAAATTTCTATTTCTTTGTGCTGACATCTGTAGTTTCGAAACGGTAAAATATTTTTTCTCACACTCATATATATATATATATATATATATATATATATATATATATATATATATATACCTCTTCGTAATGTGACGAAGAGAAATCGTTAACGAGAAAGTTTATATTTCACCATTCCATTTAGTCGTCACGTTTTCTGATCCTCCATGACAGCCCTGTATTACTTTTGTCTGACTGATGCTGAGTTTTTTGTATACTATAAATAAAATGTTAATAATCGGAGTTGCGCATACGATTATATAAGGATTTTCAAAATGCGAACATTCACATATTTTCTATTGTTCATAAGTTTCATTTTGTTTTCTATGTCATTATTGAAAACTTACTTGAAAATTGCATCCGATTGGCTTCGATAATCATGTAGCTATAGATTTCATAACAACTGACTAAACGAATAACTTGCTTTGTTACTATGTATAATTACCCTTTTTCTTTAATAAAATATCTCATATAGTTTCAACTATCGTCTCAGGTCTAAAAAACAATGATAATTTATGAGAAAAAATTCAGAGCATTTTTTTCATATTCCGTAATTTCTGAAAGAGAATCGGAACTATTTATTATTGATCACTCAGTTGTTTGTCTGTTAACACTTCTCTCAAAGCCTTATAATTTTGGAACCAAAGGAATTTGCAACTGGCAAAATTTTAATTCTTACTAACCTAAACCAAATTGAAATGTAAGTTTTGAAAAACAGTCAAAGATTTTAAATCAATTGTGAGGGGTTGTTAAGTATTTTAAAAAAATTTCTTTACGTAAACACAGCTACCAACTCGCAGAGACTTAAAATATTAAGATTTTTTTCATTCCACTACTCGTTCCAAATTTTTGGCGAAAAAATATAAAAAATGTAATTCGTCCTCTTTATTTCAGAAAATACTGATCCGAAAATTCTTATATGATTTACAGTAACATGTGAGATGCTAATGATTGAAGGAAACTTTGGTAACCATTTTGGAATTTGTGGTTTTCACAAAATAGCTTCTCAGGAATTTTAGTTCATTTAATTTTTAAATAGTTATTTTATCGATAAAAAGTCATAAAACCACTTGCTAGAGAATTTCATGAATCAAATTATAAATTAGTCGTAAAATTAAAGTTTTCGAAAATTTTCAGAAAATAGTCTCATTTCATCGAAACTGTTTGGATAACCACATAAGGTAATGTGATGGTATAAATCTCAAATTTTTGATCAAACTGTGAAAAAAATCTTTTAATAGGTTTTACTTAATGCCACGTATGTAAAAGAATTTGATGTTTAAAAGTGATTTTAATTTCACTCCCCGATTTAAGTTGGGGCATTGGAATTATACATACCGCTGGTTTTAATTATGGCTCTAGGGTTTCAAGCAATGGAAACCCCTTCAAACTATTTTTAGTAGTTTTCAATTTGTACAAGATTCTAGACGAAATTGTTTATTCAAAACAGATCATGTTTTCCCCTGCTCCACAGCGTCTTAAAAGTTAATTCAGAAATTACATCAAATCCTAAGCTTTGAAAACTGTCATGATAATCCGTGACTTTTCCTTTATGCCGGATGAAAAACATACATCCCGTTACAGATTTGTATAACAGTAAATACAGATTATTTTCACACTTGTGAGATGTCATTTTTGAATAGAAAGCAAAATTTATAAACAGATCTCCCGTAAGACAGATCATTCTTAATGACGCTGAAGTAAACAAAATATAAAAATTTCCAAGTTACTTTCAGCATCATT
This sequence comes from Vandiemenella viatica, assembly GCA_031002005.1. NCBI lineage: Eukaryota > Metazoa > Arthropoda > Insecta > Orthoptera > Morabidae > Vandiemenella > Vandiemenella viatica. The sequence goes on from JARYHS010009186.1 coordinate 126,811,317, forward strand.
ACATTAAAGACCCAACAGCATCCAATTGGTTCACTTCACGTGCCGGGCCAGGGGTAAAATGGGCGACCTTTTTTTTAGCTCTACAAACTGGTGGACCGACAATGGGCGGATTCTTGGCTTCTGGCCAGGGGGCCCCTGCGGCCGTGATGGGGGCCCCCATCAGCCGGCGGGCCCGCCCGGATACACTTGACCCGCTAACGCCGGCCCTGCGAACGTTATGGCAGTAAGAGAAAGCATCTATGGTATCATTGGCCGGTAGACCTTAAAGGGTAGTTCGACCGACGATTTGAGAGAATTTCGATTTGCCGCGCATGCCTCTCTGTCGCGACTACCCTTAATCCAACCCAGTAATCCTACCAGGTAAATGGGACCTACAGTTTAACGTGAAATCCGAACCACGGAAGCGTTCTGACGTACTGCACATGACACAGCAAGCAATACCAGAGGTGAAGGTCATATTAAGGATCTTTCAAAATCCACACTCAGACAGGGTTTCAAACCAGCGATCTTTCGATCTCCAGTCAGAAGCCTTAACCAGTGAGCCAACAAGCCGTTATGACAGTGAAGCATGGAGTTTCGGAATATCAGAAAAAAGGAAACATGAAGTGATTATAATGTGGTGTTATATAAGGAAGTTGAAAATTAAATGGACAGATATTGCCGGAAACAGAGGAGACATGATAGGCTAATTTTTAAGTGGACGGAATAATTGAACTAAAGAACTGCAAAGTAAGACAAAGATTAGAATTTATGAAGCCCTAATTGAGGTCGTAGGTTTTAAGTTGAGACGAAGAGGTTAGCTCAAGATTAGAAGAGATGGAGGGCTACGTCAAGCCAGCGGAGAGACTGATGACAGAAGAAAATGGCGGATTTCAAAGAGTTTGGGTTGATCGTTTTGTGATCAAATATTCGTAATTTATCGTAATTATTCTAGGATGCAAAACATTATTTAGAACATGGCTGTTAATAAACACTTAGAACAAGCGGTTTTTTTATGGTCTATAACTAAAAAAAGAAGTTATCATTATTCAAACCATGTGAAAAATCATTCGACATTAGAAGTTCTTTATCGTTTAAATGTATGATTTAAAAGAACTGTAGCCTTCAGTATACAAACTTTCCAGTCTCATATTAGATACTCCAGGACTATTGTTACCGTGAATCTATGACGCATTACAGCAGCATATTTCTCACCGGAAACACACCTGTGTCTGACATCTGGGCAGCAAGTGGCTGCCTAAGGACATCCATTGTCCTCGTCTTCGCCCTTTGTTCGCGTCCCCCAGAATGTACTCGACAATTCCAACATGTGCAGCGACGGTACAGAGCTAATATACGTACTCCGTAGACTCTCTGGGTCTGAAAGCTGTTTGACAAAGAACAAATCGCTGTCTCGATAGTAGTATCATGGAGGAAGGAATATATGGAGACGACGCAAGGGACCTTCGCCACATACTGGAATGAAACCGGGTGGAGACAAGTGGGGAGGGGAGGCCGCCATATTGCTTGACCAGAGAAACACGGAAATATGCACAAAAACCTCAAGGGAATCATAAGACAACCGTGGCACTGCAATTTGATGATGGATTATTATGTAACTCGACGAGACACATCAAAAATGAAGAATAAAATTTTTTGATATCGTGCTTAGTTCTCGAGATATACTGTCTCAAAAGAGTGGAGTTTCTGGTTGAAATTCAGAAGAAACGTGTCCCCAAAGTCAATTTTGGTGATAGATTCTTATGTAACACGACGATACAAATCGAAAATAAAGAATAAAATTTTTCGATATCTCGCTTAGTTCGCGAGATATACTGTCTCTAAAGTGAGGTTGTTAGGTTAGGAGGGGATTCAACGATAACCGTGGAGCCGCAATTTGATGACAAATTCTTATGTAACTCGATGAGGGAAACTGAAAGTAAAGAATAATTTTTTTTGATATCTCGCTTAGTTCTCGAGATATTGTACCTTAAAATTGACGTGGTTAGGTTGAAATGCGGCCTGGACCAGAAAGAAACTATCGCCATATCCATATTTGATGATGAATTCGGACGTAACTTAATGAGTAGGTAATTCTTTTTAACTTGAATATCAAACTGTTTATTTCTACAGTCCTTAAATTTTAGTTGATGTTCAAATAGGTTATATTTTCACATTCTATTTCAGTAATTGACAAGGAAGATTTCAAAATCTAGAAATATACTTGTAGACATATTTACAAACAGAAACAAGTCATATCTGAAATTTAAAAAAAGTATAAGTCAATGTTTAGAGCTTTAAAAAAAATTAATACTTCATAAAACCTCATAGTTTCTGAGCTTACTTAGAAGATATTGTATTGGTAGTGGACTATATTTTTGCTAGAAAAACCAGTACATTCAAAAATCAGAAGCTAACAGCTAATAATAAATAAATTGTTTGTTCTCTTCTGGTATACACCGCATTTCAACCTGCCAACATTTCCATTAATAGTGCCGCTACAAAACGAAACTATGTAGACACATCTAAACACAAGAAATGCATCTCGAACTACATTTCCGTCAACAAAGTTTATTTCATCACGTTTAGTAGTTCACACAGCACAAATCATCACGATTAATTTCATCGTGCAATTTCAGTCTAAACTTAAACGTGAGTAATGCATGCAGAATACCATATTCACTGTGTCGCGATGTAAACATGACCCGTTTAAATTAAATTTCCAACATTTGTCTAAAATAAGACTAGCTTTTCAGGTGCATAATAGTAACATGTGCTGATTGTCTACACTACACCAACAAAAATTTGAGAATAATATGATCCTATTGAGAGCAATGAATAAATTTATAGCGAATGGCACTAATGTTGCGGTTGCCTGTCAGATACTTCAAGAATGATAATTACAATGTAACTTACTTATGAAACGCTATTCCAGGTTTTTTCATATCTCGTCTGTTTGTGCAACCATATTCATCACAATTTGGCATTATAGAAAACTTTAGAATATTAGAAAATGAAATATTCTCAGCAGCTGACACAGTGCAAACAGCCCAATGTTTTGGTACTCCTACGATGTCCGCCGCGCAGGCACAGTTTTTTCACGAGGTTTCACGGATTTCGCGTTATCTCGTCTCCATATATTCCTTCCTCCATGAGTAGTATGGTGGTAAAGTTAAACTACTTTCTAAAGACTTCTTTTTTGTTGTTGTTGCTTTTGTCATCAGTCTCTTGACTGGTTTGACGCAATCCTCCATCCCTTCCTGTCTTGCGCTAACATTTTCATCCCAACATTCCCCTTACAAACCACGTCCTCAATCATCTGCTTCATATATGCTAATCTCTGTCTTCCTCTGTAGTTCTTACCTTCCACTGTTCCCTCCAATAACAAGTTAACCAATCCAGCATGCCTCAAAATATGGCCTACCATCCTGTTTCTTCTTTCTGTAAGACTCTTCCAAAATCTTCTTTCCTCGCCCATCGTTTCCAAAACTCGTTCGTTTCGTTCTTTATCGGTCCACTTAATTTTCAGCATCCTTCGATAGCACCACATTTCAAATGCTTCAATTTTCCTTCATTCTGGCAGTCCTAAAGTCCATGCTTTGCTGCCATAATGTGCTATGCTCCATAAATAGAGTTTTAAAAAGTAGTTTCTGGGACCTAGATCAATATTTGAAACTAAAAGATTTCTCCTTTTTATGAAGGATGTTTTTGTTGGTGCTAACATCATTCCTGCTTCGGCCGTCGGTTATAATTTTACTTCCTAAGTAGCAAAATTAACTAACTGCTTCTATCGCATCCGACCCTATTTTTATATTTAATCTACTATTATTAGTATCATTTCTGGTACATTTCATCACTTTTGTAAGATTCTAAGGTATAGACACTTTTACAACACCTTTTTTTTTGTATCAATAGTCTGTGCTGGCCGTTAGTATCCTCCATCTATCACAAACCATTTTCTTCATCTGCATATACCTACTACACGCCTCCGTATACAAATAATTACATCGTCCATCTATTGCGTCTGTGATTAAGATGTATCTTTGTAAGTGTGACCTACTAAGCTATCTAAGCTATCTAATCCTTTTCTACCACATAAGCATCTCTTATTTTCAGACTTTGATAGTTCTTTAGTTTACATTAATTTTTATTTTAAAAATTTTGTGCTCTATTATGTTAAAACATTCTATTTCCTACATACTGCCCTTGTAAAAATCCCAACCTTACTGTGCAGTAAATTTTGAAAATTATTCTGTACCTTATGTATTATTAATTTCTATATATGATGCCTGTTTCTTCTAATACTTATGATATTTATTATTTAATTGTAATTTTACTTTTAAAAAATCTCCTACAGTTTTTATGCGTTGTTTAATGTGATTAGTGTCATTTCTGTGTCACTTCAAAAGTTAACAAAAGTCCTTAATGGAATTTCCATACAATTTGTCTATGTTGTTGAATTTTTTCTCTTAAGTTAGACTTATTTCAGCTGTTGGGACAATTCCACACCCAAAACTTTCATCTCTTTTCACTGACAGTTTCGTGATGTTCTAGTCGAAGACCTTAAACAATGTCATTTTTTTCTAGATCGCGATAAAAAGAGACACGTTACTGTTCTCTCTTAGGTTTTGGTGTCAGACTGTTTGAATTTTTTAATCATAGTAAATAAAACTTAATCAGAACTTCTTTCCTGATCCAGTAAACATACGTAGAAATTATAGATATATGGATCTAATAAATATCTGCCAATGCAACTAAATTTTTTGTTAGTTTCTTTATTTACCGAACTTGTTTCGCATTTTTTCCCAGTGGCATCTTCAGATGTATTTAAGTAGGTGTACCTGAAATTCCTTGGTATTAATACTACAATTTACACAACGAACTTATAAATTAGACATTAATTACGTTTTTCAGTGTCTTATATTTATTTGATTATGTACTACAGCATGCCCATCATCAGCGATTTTAGTTGGATTTTAACAAGCAGAAAATTCTTCTGTAGATTTATTTCACTATAACTGTACAGCGCTGCACTTTTATACGCCATTAGATACTGCATTCCTGATCATTTTTGAGGGCATATAAAATTAATGTCTGCATGATCTATGACATTATTTAAATTTATTCATGACGTTAAGTTTGCTAGCCCAAGGTTGAGATATATTTTCCTGATGATATAATGACATCTAATATTGCATAAATGTAAATTTGTTTGTTTATTTTACCTTGAATACTTGTCGTCTTAGTAAAATAATAAATGCACAATTTACCATTTTACTTTATTGTAATGAAGGAAAATAAAAATAAATTTCTGTGTTAAGGAAATTTTATTTTTAAAAGAACATTGTAATTATGATAAATAATAGAGTAATAAATTGTTAATCGAAAATCATAATTCAAGAAGATTAATAATCAAAGTTGTGATTGCGAATAACGTGTTTTCGCCTCATTAAAGTACAGCCATAAAAGGAGATACACATCATTACGTTATCATAGTGGAGTATCCTGTAATTAGTTTGTAATATTACACAGAGATTGAATTTTTAAGTATGCCCCAAAATTGCAAATGATTACCTTAATTTATTTGATCACTTTCCATCGCTGAGTGCGATGAAAAATTGAGAACGCCTTTATATAACATAAGTATTTTACTGGTGACACTAATTATTTAAGCATCATCGTCACATGCTCCAAGGTACCTAACACCCTAAGACACTACGAGGAAGTGGTAATGTGCGAGTATTAACTTTTTGTGAACTACAGCAGATAATATGAGCATGGAGGTATCAAGAAAGGATATGCAAAGCTTTTACGACTGGCGGTCACAATAGTTTGAAATTCGATTAGGCGTCGGGAGATTGGGAGATATAACTCTCCGTGACCAAACAAACAATGCCGTCAGTAATTGCCAAAGGCCAGCTGTCAAGGACTTAACCCCAACCAAAAAGGTGTCGTGCTCGCTGACGCATTTCTTGGCACGGGTTTCAGGAACTGCCATCGACGTTTGACCTACATGCACATATACACCAACATTGCAAAGAAATTAATGCGTTAACGCTGCCCACCGCTGAATAGCAATGCGGTAGTTGGCTTGCCTCACTAGCGACTATGAGAAATGGCGATAAGTCAGCGGTATGACACCTACGAAGCGCCCCGTCCGCAAAAAGCCAACTGCAGACTATTTCTGTAGGACAGAGCTATTAATAATCTAGTAACACTTTCACTGCGAAATATCATATGCTGGAATTCATTCGTAAACAAGTATATACTTCATATGTCGGCCATGTGGAATGTTTGCTCGAACAACTGCAAATTATGGATGTTATATACTTGCGGAAATTAAAATTGCAACACCTAGCCAGGAATGGTGGAATTTTAGGAAACTTTGTAGCCATATCCAGGGTCTATACCCGAAAGAAATGATAACAAATTGGATCAGACTGAGTTTAATACCTATGGATACAGTTGTGAGTACGACGGGCGCCCTCCTTGAGCACCTATACATTCGTGGATCCTTGCTGGCATTGAATCAATAAATATTCGGATATTTTCTTGGAGTATGTCTCCCTACACCTGCATGTCTTGTGCAGTTAGTTGTTGCATAATTTGTGCTGGGCGATCTAATGTGTCTACTCTTACATCTCCCACATGCTCTATAGGGGACAAAACTGAGGACCATGCGGTCCAAATTGTGATTGTAACCCCTTGCAAGGCTTGTGTTGTGATGGCCATAGTATGAACACCGGAATTATCCTGTTGGAAGATGGATGGTGGACATGAAAGGTGCAGCGCCGCGTCCACATAGTGGTGAGCTGTCACTGTGCCTTCAACAACGTCCAACTCAGTCCTGCTGTAGAAACTGATTGTCCCTAAACAATGACACAATTGGCTGGACCTGTGTGACATTCTGAAGTCACAGTAAGGTAAGCCGATGTTGTCAATAATCACTTCAAGTGTTATGTTGTTTGTTTTTTTGTTTTTTTTTTTGTTTGTTTTTTTTTTGTTTTTTTTACGTCTTGCCGATGGCTAAGGTCGTTATAGGCGGGATGGGAATGGGGACAAGGAATGGGAAGGAATTTCGCCATGGCCTTTTTGAAGTAAGCGTACCGGAATTCACCTGGAGTGATTTGAGGAAACCATGGAAAACCAAAAGCTGGATGGCTGGACGGGGATTCGAACCCGCGTCCTCCCAAATGCGAGGCCAGAACGTTAACCGTTAACCCACCACACTCGGTTTGTCCTTCTGAATAGATCTGTTCCTGCTCTGGGAATAGTAAAGCCTTTTTTTCATCCACTGTGTACCAAGTCTGTATTCCGACATTGTACTACGCTCAATCCTGGAGATTTCACGATATAATGCACCTGTTTCAAACACGCCAATTCTCAGGCCTCTCTCACATTTAGACATTTGGTTGCATAGTGTTGTCACTCTTCGCCATGGCATACCTGGTCAACAAGTAAAATAAATTATATAATACAACACACTATTCACCACTTATACGACAAAAAAAACATAGCAACTTTTCATAATAAATAGCCCCGTAATTCTGTTACATGTAAAATTTTAAATTTTTAGTCATATGGGGATATTTGGGCCCAAATTTAATTGATTTATTACAATTTTGTCTGGGTGTTTCATGGGCACATTTTTCTCAGCTTTTTACAGGAAACAGTTGGGGGTTCAATGACTTGCTATGGAACACCCATGACATTCCATGCAAAAACAACATTTTTTTAGGCACCGGTTTTTTGAAAATTTATGTGGGAAGATGGCTTCCCACGGACCACGAGATGACACTATCAAATTTTTTTTTTAAATTTGTTCTTACAAAAATTTGCAATGGAAAACAATATTAAAAATTATATATGATTGGTAGATGTCCTATTATTCACAAAATATTAACAAAAGTTTCACTACTGGGTGTTATAGAACGGTCTGAAACATGGATCAACACACAAAGCGACATTGCAATTTGACCACATTATTCTTGTTCTTCTTCCTTCTTGTTTTGTACAGCATAAACAACGACTATACTTCACAAGTTTCTTTGGCAGAAATTTACCCACATTTGACAGTCTGATTTCGTTAGAAACACTAATACTGTGTGCATTTTTTGAAATGAATGCGGGATGACACCCACGTCGTTTCCTTGATAGACTCCTGACAGTAATTTTCTTGCTAACTATAAACGGAATGTTAGTTGCTCTCTATTTTCTGTGACTGCTGTGTGCATTATAAACTCATTCACAATGGAAGCATCAACTAGAAAATAAAAAAAATCGGTGCCACCATTTTAGAGATCACCATCCAAGTTCATACCAAGCTCATCCTCATCACACAGAGCTATAACTTTTGTCGATACTGTGGGAGATTCTGCAGAGACTCAACATACTCCATAAACTGAAATACTGACTACTACTGAGGACACTTGTTGTTGAAAATTAACAGGAGAATGTAAGTGAATGTTTGGTATATGATGTTCCCCATCTGTTGAAACATTATCTGATTCAATGTCAGAAACTGCCTCATCCTCAGGAATTGAGAAAAGATAATATAGCACGTCCTCCTCTCTGGTAAAGTAATTATGTAATGAGAAATACCTAAACTAAGTGAATACGCCTAATTACATCTCAATAAACAGGCAAATTGTCTACTAGAAAAGTTGAAAAACAATGCTAGACGTATGCCCAATTTGAACCGTGGGAGCAAATATTCCCACATATTTACAACCTATTTTTGATGTGTTAGAATTGGGTAGAAATTTTCTTTTGTGTGTTAACATCAAGAAAATTGAATAAAATATCAAATAAGTACCGTGGAGTTACTTACAGATGCCTTTGTTTGCATATATAAAAAAATAAGCACGAAATAACACCAAAACGACGTATTCATGACACGAAACCGAGCCCAGCAAACATATAATGCTCCGACAATTGTTGCCAGTGTGGCTGTTGGCAGCAGCGGGAATTTTCGCGTGTTCCTCATTCTAATGTACAGATGGCAGCATTAGCTAGATGTGGGAATGTTGAATCTCTTGGCCCCTGGGAGACATTAAAGTATGTGGGAAGCAATCTTCCCACCGCCCATGAAAGGGTTAATTTGCGCCAGTGTATGTCAGTAGCCTTATCTTAATCAAAATAACTAAAATAACTTTCCATCATTTAAATCATACAGGCAACCTCGTTACATACGTCAGAAAGGTGGCAAATTCTGAGTATATATATTTTTTAGATCAAAATGAATTTGTGACTAGCTGGTAATTCTAACGAGTAGAGGTGACTTAAAGTTTAATGTGTAATCTAAACCACGAATTATCATGGTGAAAAATGACATATTCCCTGTATAATCAAGGTTTCTTATCACGAATTTTTCAGCCAATAGGTTCACAAAACTTACTTTGTTTTCGCCAGTTATTTTGTGTCGTTTTCAAGGTAATCAATAAAAAGTATCCCTTTTTGCATCCAACAAAACACTGGATATGACATTTCTGGCACTTGAAACCGACTTCACTTTTTTTGTGCAGTTACTGTCTAATGTTCTGATTGCTGACGTTCAATGGTTTACCCATGTCTCATCCATACTAAGAAATTGGCGCACAAGGTTGGTAGAATACATTTTAGAACGGTCAAAACACTGTTGAAAATTTCGTTTACCCATCTCTTTTGGTCAGCATGAAATAGTCAGAGCAATTAATAAAAGTGTAACATTTTCACTGCTTGAATATTAATCAGGTGCTATGTTGCAAATATGCTACAAGTACACGTTGAGCGTTTTCTTCTTTCTTTTTTTTTTACGATTAAGTAAACAGTTTTTGCCTCTACTAAAATATCAGGATGTCACAGCTCAAGAGCCTTGGTGACTTTTTACCTTATTTGAATTAATTAAAATAACTTTCTGTTGGTGCAACCGTGAGGGCAACCTCGTAAAATAAAACTACAAAATTTAATTTACGACGTCTGACACTTTCGGGATTCAGATTAAGGACGTGTGTTTTTAATTGATATGGCTCCATTGCCATACGACGCAATAACGGTCAAACAGAGCCCCAGAGCCCAGAAATATCGGTGATATTTGTACGTGATATTCGAATTGGAGTAGGTTAAGAATATTTTATTAAAATAATGCAGCAGTTTAGTTGCAGCTGTCGTAATATTAATTCGTTCAGGAAGTTTTGAATTTCAAATGTATGCAAAACTACATTAAAATATTAATTTGATTATAGGTCATTTTTCCCACAGTTGTTGAACAATAAATCTTATAAATAAATAAATAAAATGGAAAATAACAACACATGTGAAAGAAAAACAAGCTGTGTCATTATTTATGTTTAAATTAGCATGAAAACGTCAACTATACCAACAAGTTAGAATTGTAAAACAACGATAGGCAGAAAGTCAAGTGGAACCTTAAAAACAGGTCTGTAAAAGTGCCTAAAGTGCTGTCTCATACATATATGTGAGGATTACCACTATGTCACCCATGATAATACCCCATACAATAAGGGCGAAACACGTCTGTGAAATAAAAGAAAATAAGATTTACCATAACAGTTGTTTGTAGACGCCGTATTATTTATTTTATATTTATATTATATATTTATTTTATTCTTATATTAAAACAGTTCCAAAGGTTTGTGATTCTAAAGGTCAAAGTAGATGTATTAAGGTCTCAGTGTTGAAATCATTTGGCAGAAAAACTTCAAAATGGTCAAAAATGT
>JARYHS010009186.1:127460785-127475797 GCA_031002005.1 Vandiemenella viatica
CAACGTTAATCATCCACTTTGGTTTTATCTGAAACAGTGAAAGTGTGATATTTGCAAGTACTGAGAATGTACCTAATCAACTCATCACAGTTAATTGTTTCAACGTGTTTAAATTGGTTAGCAAACAACTTAAATGCGAGAAAGATTGAAAAAATTATCCTTCAGATAGAATTAAAACATGCAGGATGGAAATAGGGTTGCCAGATGGCCGGGAAATCCGGGAATGTCCCAGAATTTTGGTTCTGGCCCCGTGTCAGTAATTATGAGTTATTGTCCCAGAATTCCGTGTACTACTTTTTTTCTCAAACTCAGTTCAACATAGTGGCCAAGACGCCAAGCCAAGCATTCCGTGGTCGCCGCGGGAGGATGGAATTTACAAAAAGTTTGAGCTTTTTGTCCCTTAAATCAGAAGAATTGAAATTAACATGAATTTCTTGGTCTACTGAAAATTCTAGAAGCAGTTAACACTGATTCCCTTTATACAGGGTTCACATGTCTGAAAGCTGGTTTTGAGGTTCTTTCAAAAGACTTGCCAAACGACAAAATATGCGAAATCTCTTTAGAACGAACGTTTCTAATGATTTTTGTAAAGTTAAACAAAATAGTTGCTTTTGTTTTTTTCAATTCCAACAAGCAACACCCGTTGAACAACTTATGGACTAAAGAGTGAAACAGAATGTCCATGGATTTGATCAAGGCTGAGCTGCAAACTCAATAAATTTTAAAGAGACTTACTCAGAAATTTTTTCAGTTTTAAAAAGCATTGACAGAGAAAAACTGGTGAAAATGGCAAAAGCTAGTGGTAAATATTTAAAAAAAATGTAGTTGATTAAGATCCATTTTTGAAAAATTGCACTTACCTGTCTTGTTTCGGGGTTTGCGCTGCGTTTTGATGCTTATATCGCTAACCAGTGAATTAAGTGTTCAAGTTTACCAGAAAAGCACTAGACGGTGAGATAGACAGAAGTCCTGACGAAGGCTCGAGGTTGGTGCCGAAACGTTGGCGATATAAAAAAAAAGAAAAAAAAATTGAAGCGCAAACGGCGAAAACAGACAAGTAAGTGCAATTTTACAATAATGACGCCTCCGAAAAGTGTGAAATTTTATAAGAACCATTTTGATTGATGTTGATTTTATTTAGCCAAAAATGGATGTTCAATTCTTCTTTATTTGATGATAATACCTTACGTTCATTTTCTAGCTAACTTTAAGTAATAACTGTAAAAGAAGTGACTAGTTTTTGTTTAAGTTTAATATTTTTGAGGTTTTGATCTATAATACCCGATATTGGTTTTCAATAAAAGTATAAAAAAGCCTAAAAGAGATGCTCGATTTTTGTTTCAGGTTTAGTAGTTTTCTTTTTAGTTCTTAAATTCTGATGTTGATTTTCAACCAAAGTTTTTTAATTAATAAACCTGACAGAGGTGTTTTATACATAAATTAGATAGCATAGTTTTTACCTAAAATATTTTTTTTATTAATTTGCATTTTGATCACTCTTTAGAAATACCACTAAAATACTTTTTAATCCCAGAAATGTCTCGGAAGTTATAATCCTGTATCTGACAATCCTAGACGAAAATCTTGGTATCGTATATTAAAAGCAACAAAACTACTTGTTAATACTTTCTCCCCGTCAGTGTGGCTGCACGTGTTAAGGTGACAGCAAACAATATCGAGGAGGTTGAATACGACCAGGTTCTACTCCTGGTCCCCACGTACCGGTCATACTGATTGCGGTTTCTAAGGAGTTTTCTCAATCATCAGAGCGGATCCTGGGACGGTACACAAACTCCGTCCCATAAGCTACACATTTCACAAACAAAAATACAATTACTACACACAGATCACAATTACACGTTTCACAGACAGATGGTAACGCAACTTTCCTCGCCTGGAGGCGTCAAGATCAGCGACAAACTGGTCAAATCCGAACAGCGTCGCATCCTGAAAAATGTCAATCCTACAATGGCGGGATAGGTGAAAAGAAGAACTAAAACTTTTCTCTCTGTCTCTATAAGATCCATTGGTTACAACTTACACATAGTATGTATACTTTGATATCATTCAGTGAAAGTAAAAGGGTGATTAAAAGGGTAACTTTAGGAGTTAAATATGGCATTTTATTCAGGACTATATTGGTTTCATGACAAGGTGAAATTTAGCTGAAATACTGTGATTAGGAAATCACTTTGATGACATAGATGAGTTAATCATTTTTGTAAGCCCAAATACCAACCTAAAATTATCTACAGAAGAATATCATTAAAAAATAGAAGCAAAAAGACAAGGAAGAACGTCTACAATGTTAACAGACTTCAAAGAAAGCAGAATATGTAAAAAAAATGACTAAAGAATCTAGGATCAGGAAGGAATGCAGGACCTCTAGTTGATACTACAGAAAATCATATTTGTTATCTGTACATAGATTAATATTACTAAGCCTTATTTTAAATAATTCATACCTCCCGAGGTAAGATAAAGTGATATGCTCCAAACAGATACTGGACAAAAATTCACTCAAAACCATTTCTGGAAAATACTGAAAGAAATGTAACACAAAATGTTCATCTAAATTTTTACTGATATTGAGGTCAGAAAAGAATTAATCCGAGGTTTTAAAGCTTGTTGAGATAAATTGGAGGTTTTTAAATTTACAGCTCAGCATGGTGCTATTTTATGTTCAAGGAAATCGAGAATTTTAACATGGGGGCCTTTCAGTGCCATCCCAGACAGTTCAGCTAACAGCTGCCTGTCGTAAAATTTTTAATTGGGTCACGAAAGCCGTATGTAGATTCCTGAGCCACGGTATAAATCAACGTCCTAATTAGTAATTATACGAACTGCCCGAGTTCTTATGTCTGAGAGAAACTTTTTTGCTACTGGTCGCGTTGTGGAAGTATTTATTTCGATTTGTGTTAATGTATTAGGTATCTGGCGTATGTACTGTCCAGTGAGGGCCATAAATCAAACTGATGCGAGACTAAAAGAAAAGTTCTGCCACATGCGCTTGTTAGGATAAAATACATTAGCATGCGGCGAAGGTCGTTGCTAGGCGCTTTCCCACGTCGTTAAACATCCTCCCTTATTGTTGATAACCACAACTGTACATAATGATACACGCTGCCTTAAGTCAACATCACGCACATTGAATTTTACAACTAATGAACTCGAAACAGTGGAAACAACAGTATTGGTAATACTCTCTATGACGTGAAAGCTTTCTCGACTAACCATCCGTTTCTTGAAATATTGCTGTTAAGAAATTAGGAGTAGAATCTTAACGCTATAAAATAAAGATTACAATAAAAGATCTTTTCGTCGTGGATGCTGAAATTCTGCCACATTTAAAACAGTGGTACTACATTTAGGAAGGTACAAACCATTTTGTTTAGTTTATTTACAAATCGATAGCAGTGTAAAGAAATCAGGCATTTTTTTTCTTATTTAGGAATGATTTCATCTGTTCATCTGCCTTTTATAAACTTTGGTGAATTATTTTCGAAACATTTTCAATATATTACACAATTTTTACCCAAAAAATTTGTTAATCAATAGCATATGAACTATTAAAAATTTTCTTACACCCCATATTAGATTCCCTTGTCTATGATATTTCGTATTTTGTATATGCAGTTATTTCAATTGATCTGATCACATCAGCATACAGTATATGAATTATCTGGTCTGTGATCTGATCAGAAAGAGTATCGAATGTTCTAATATTAAACGACGCTAGACTACTAATTGTAATAATGAAACGGCTAATTCCATCTCCTCCTCCAGTAGACTTTCCCTGGCGTTTTCGAGATATTTGCAAAAAAACTTAATGGTTTTAAATGTAAATTTTGTTTGCGTAGGATGGTGGAAGATAGTGGTAGGGTTTTTGTGAACCTAATATAGAAAGTATTTTTCTCTTTTGTTTTAAAGTATACGTCTGCAAATTTTCATAAAAATCAGATAAAATCTGTACCTTTGTATAAAGAACATTTGAAAAAATTAAATGGGGTAAAGGAGGTGATGTTTTTTTTTTTTTTTTTTTAAACAGAATGTATATAGTATTTTTACCTTTGTTTTAAATTATGCGTGTGCATTATTCTATCAAAGTCTGATAAAAACTGTGAGTGTCTACAAACTACATTGGAAATTAAAAGTGGTAGGGATAAGGGGAAGATGGATTGGGTTTTTGTAAACGTAGACAGTATTTCTCTGTTTGCTTTAAAGTATATTTGTGCAACGTTCCTTCAAAATCGGGTAGAGACTGTGGCTTTATATAAAGAACATGACAAAAATTATGGGGGTGAAAAGGGGAAGATGGGTTGGGTTTTCGGAAACAAAACAAAGACAATATTTTTCTGCTTGCTTTAAAATAAACGTGTGCGAAGTTCCATAGTCATTTAATAGAAACTGTGGGTATCTATAAAGAAAATTGACAAAAACTAAGTTGGTGGAAAGGGAGAGAGGAGTTAGGTTTCTGGAAACCAAATGTTGACAGGATTTCTTTGTTTTCAAGTAAACGTGTGAAACGTTGCGTCGACGTGGCATAAAAAATGTGGATTTGTATAAAAATAAAATGGTGTGACGTGGGAGAGAGAAAGAAACCCTTCTTCGTACCGCCCACCACATTATCCCCAAGTTTCAAGTCAATCGATCGACTAATTTTCGATTTTAGGAGCGCAAACATGCGGATTCTGAATTTTTATGTATAAAGAACAATAGTGTAGAGTAAACTGCTATCTCCATCTTCCACCTCTTCCATCACTGTTTTTCTCTTTCGTGGTCCCTCACATGGAAAAAGATAAGGCTTACAGTCATATATCACGAAGAAAATTACTAAAACATATTTAGAGTATCTGAAAACACGAAATCCGTTGGTATGTCAATGGTTTCTACGAGCTGCTTGGTTCTGTTGCTCATGTGAAAACTGCGATCACTCAGCAAATTGACCGAATCTCCAAATACGGCTCACACTGGATGAGCACTAACGGGTGCTGCCACGCGTCTGAGGCGTGACAGGAACGGCAGATCAAGTTCTTGTGCTGCTACGAAGGCTTTAATTATCAGATTAACTCCCTCCGTCAAAGGGACGATGGATCGAAGGAGTGACTTGCATCAGTCGGATGACCGACGTGGATTAATTTAGTTAGCTCTCTCCATCAGCAAAGTGCTTTCCGTTGTTCGGCTGTGACGGGTGTAGTGTGCTCCTTTTTGTGATCTCAGGACGTGTGAGCGCAGGTGACACAGCGATCATGCATTTACATCTGTGCTACAAACTAAGCGCTTTACGCTGTAATAACTAAAAATTAATTATATTTTAAATCTAGTATTCATTGAAATAACGAAATTAAGGAGATTATAAAACGTTTCTAGATCTATACATTTAATGAAACATCCACAGTAGGTGTGTACATTTAAAACATTATTTAAAAAAAATTGATTACCCACAGAAAAAACAATTACTATTTTTTGAAAAAAAAATTTCAGTTTGTTGATAAGTTAGGATAAACGGGATTCAGGCAAAAAGTAATTGCAACAAAATCTTCTCGGGTGTCCAGCCGGATGGTGGTGTAAAAACACAACGTTTCGACAGCTGACTCTGCTGTCTTCAGCTGTCGAAACGTCGTGTTTTTACACCACCATCCGGCTGGACACCCGAGAAGATTTTGTTGCATCAATACGATGGGAAAGTCTCCACTCACACATCAAAAAGTAATTGGTTGTATTCTGATGATGAAAGGTTAATAAAAAGCACATGGTTTCGAGAGTCAAATGGGTTATGATTCATATCGGTGTCAATATGAAAAGCTGAGAAATTTAAGATAAGAATTAAAAAAATAGTATCTTTTTTCGTTGAGAGCGATTTACGAAAACTGGATAGATCAGTAGACGTACAATAGAAATGCCCTTCATGCCTTTCAATTATTTCGTTCGTCTCTAGTACAATTGTTTTGAAAAATTGCGTAAATCATAAATGCTGGACTGTTTTGTTTATACTTATCCGTGGATAGCGATTTAAGTTGGTGAAGTCGGACTGAAACAATCTTCCACTGTCCTCTTTTTTCTTAGGGGTTATAATTCGTATTTTTTTTATTATAATGTGTATCACAACGAACATTAATTATGTTACCAAAATAAATAATATTTTTCAGTTTTTATTTAATCTTATAATTTTTATGTCTATTCTCTACCTATAATAATCCTGAACTTTTCGTTTTGTTTAAAAGCTTTCCTCGGCAATATAAACTGTGACTGAATTACGATAAAGAAACAAATAAAAAAAGTAGTTCCAATAATCAGACCTGCCTCTTGAACGTTTAAAAACATACGAAAGTAATAAATTAGACTATCTATTACTCTTTCCTTTTTGAACGTGACACACCACAGAAGAATAAAACATAAAAGGATCTATTTATATATCTGCTGAAATACGTTTACGGTGATGAAATTTCGTTTATGAGTTTTGTTTGTTTTAATTCGCTATTGCGGAAATAAAATTTTATATGAAAAGTAAAAACTCTTGTGTTTTTGAAAAAAATCTTAAATTTTATTTATTGTTCATGTCGTTGCTAAATTTTTAACCAGATCGAGAATATACTATGCACCAACAACGATGGGAATCCAATGGGAAAACTATTGAGTATCTCCTCTTCCGGTACAAGACATTTTGTGGATTTCGTTTCTTTAAAAATTAACATACCTCACTGGGAGAAACCTTTTTTAAAATCTATCAGTGCATTCGTGAAAAAATCTTGACCAATGGACATCTCTTTCGTTTCCAAATAACATTACACATTTAAAAATCAGTCCGACGTTCACGCAGACATGAAGAAATTGAACCAATCTCCACAAAACCTCTGGTGTTCTCCGGTTCATTTTCCTTTTGTTTCAGAAGATAAAGCGTAATTTAAATACAATTTCTTGAATGCACTATGTGAGAAACTATATACATTTTTCCTATTTTTCTTCCTTCTTTTTATTGTACTTCACCGAAAGTTCGCGGAAACCCGGAGGTTCATTAACATAGTTTTGTGTCCACCTATTTCGTCCCTGTTCTAGTCAGGTTACCTAATGAGGGAACATAAAGGCTGCATTCTTTCTGCGAAGAATGTAAGTCGCGTTCCACATGCCGTCAATTGGTTTGTACGAAGATCGATATTTCCAGCCCGAGATTCGAACCTCTACCCCGTAACCACCAAAACGGTCAGTGACAGATGGAGCATTGCACCAAAACTTACCTCTCCTTTAAGAATTCCTGTTCAGTTTCCATGGTTTCCCTAAATCACTTCAGGCGTATGCCGGGACTTTTCCTTCAAAAGGCAATGCTCGAATTCCTACCCGTCCTTGTCTCCAGTACTCTGGCGACTCCACTCATCTCGATGTCGACGAGGCCCAAATCTTTGTAATTGCGTTAAAATGATTCAAATTTAACCATTGAAGCTCAGTTTAGTATTAGCTTTACCTATTTATATTAAATGTTACTCAATGTACTGTTTCGAACAAACACTTCAGGCCGTTATTAAGAATCACAAAGCTTTCTTTATATTCATGGAAGATTGGAATATTTTTTATCGCTATGCGTATTACCTTACATTAGCGGTCAGGTGGCTCAGTGGTTTAGGTGTCTGACTGGAGATCGATAGGTCCCCGGTTCGAATCCCTGTCTCGGCTGGGACTTTTATAGGGTCTTAACCAGACCTTTACCTCTGGCAAAACTTGCTGTGTAATGTGAAGCACGCCAGAATGCTTCCGTGTAGGATTGTTGGGTTAGGTTAAGGCGAATAAGACACTGGCGGAATGCGCAGCCAATAGAAACCCTGTCATTAGGTCAATACGACCACATGGAATTATTAATATTTTTACATTTTTACGACTTGTTTTAAGTTGGCATTTATCGCATGGCGATAAATAACGCGAATATGACGGTGTATAAGTGTCAAAAAGAATTGTTAATTTCATTGTTCATAATTGCAGCACCAGGAATGCTAAAATTGCTGTTAACACTGAATAGATGTTCAGTTGTTTCATTTAATGAAGAAGTTAACTAAGTACCCTTCCTTTCGGTACGCCCGATAGACAACCTATATTAACCAATTTTCACCTAATAAGACTACATGCTGGGTCAGATCAGTTAAAACACTTGTTGCATTAGTCGGCAGGTTTAAAATCTTCGGTAAGTGATATCTAAATCTTTCTGAAAGTAATAAAAGAAAGTATCAGCCTGCTATCCAGCATAATAACTTTCATGATGTTATGGTAAAAATGATCCATCTTCCTTCCCCAGGATCTGTTCTTCTGAAATCCAAGACGGATAAAAAAATAATGAATTTGTCCCAGTGTCCAGTATAGCGGTGAATTCAGGGATATGGATAAACTGACGCTAACACTGTGATTCGTAAATATTGACAGAATTGGAAATGAAAACCGAGGGTGGTGGTGTAACAGTTCGCGTTCTGACGTCGCATTCTGGAGGACGGCGGTTCGAAACCCCATCCGGGCATCCTGATTTGCGTTTTCCATGGTTTCCCAAATCACTCCAGGCAAATGCTGGGATGCTTCCTTCAAAAGGCCATGGCCGAATTCCTTCCCATTCCTTGCCCCCACCCCCCCCCCCCCCCGCCCCATCCTTTCCCGTCTCTAAAGACCTCGCTGTTAAGAGACGTTAAGCAGTCAAAAAAAAAAAGGAAATGAAAACATTAGGGGGAGTTTAGGCTGATCCATAAGAAGAAACGCTAACGGGAAACATGTTTGCAATAGTTGAAACATGACATGAGAACAGTGAAGGGGAGAATTAGCGCCCTTGAACAAAGGAAAAAAGACCTATTCGAAGAATATGGACGAGATTTAATTTGATCGCAATGGAGCCTATTGGTGGCAATTTCGATACACCCCTGCTTTTCAATTTTTTAATTTCTTTTCCGTATGGGCCCTTGCGGTCCACGAGACACCGGCACCTGTGCACAGGTATCCGTGTGTGATTGAGAGAGTGGAAACACATTTGTCCTACCCGTGAAGAACCAGACTTGTCAGATCGCTAGCATTTACACACTGTTGGAGGAATGGTGTGTTTCAATCTGTCTGCGGGAAGTGTTACTATGATCTATAGGTGATAAGTGTATATTTGTTTGTGAAATATCTAGTTTATGAGGTGGAGATTAGAAGCCATACCAGTATTCACCTTAGTGTTTGCGGAAAATTGCCTAAGAACTGCAATCAGGATGGAAGATACGCGGGAGCAAGCCATGAACCTGGCCCCGAAGTTCCTCTGGGATCCAGTGTGGTTGCGTCTCAACACGCACACTCACACTGTAGCGGGTGGTTGCTTCTCACTACTTTTCTTATTAAAATTGATGTTTGGAAGATAATTCCATTAACATGTATGAATGTAAATTTTTATTGGCAAGAATCTCAAGTTTTGCGGGATTACAGGTAAACAAACATCAGAATTTATTGTTTCTTATGGCGTATACACCTCTGGGTACATTTATCGTTATTATAAACATGTTAAAATCAATATCAAGCAAGGCCCAGGTTTACAATAAACAGTTAAAAAAAAAAAAAAAAAAAAAAAAAAAACACCAATATAATCGTTGGTTTTAACTTTACTCAATTGACAACCTTGGAATTGAACATATGATTAGTCAAACACGCACTATAAAACGTGTTCTTAAACAATCAAAATGATATAGATTGGGCGCAATCGGAATGGGATCAATTACCATCCGAAACTGTTAAACAAAATTGCAAGGTGCCTTCAGCAACAAGAATAGGCTGTGACAAATGTCCGCCTTGCTCAGTTTAACCAAGGTGCAAAGAGCAGAGACATCTTGCCTTCAGAGCGATTACGGTTTCAATAAACAGTCTCATGAAACTGGTGCAGGCCTGGTTTGGGTAACACTTTGCCGTAGATGTGATGATCAGCGACGTGTGCCGCACGCAGTCAGAGGTGGCGGTCCATCTTCCACCTCAAGCGTAGGCGAGCCAGATCCTCCCCGTGTCACGTTCTGCGATCAAGTCCCTTCTTGCAGGTTCTCCTGCCAGTAGGTGAATCCTTGCCCCGCCTCCGTTGTCGACGAAGACACCCATGGACAGTGAAAACCCACATTTTTAAATCATGTGTCTCGTGATTCTATTATTATTGGTAGAAGGCAGGGTCGCTGAAATCACGTGTCTCCTAACACTTATTTCATTCGTGACCTCGGTTCGCGCTTCTGTCGTGGCTCGGAGACGTTCAGCAGGTGGTTATTTTCCACCACATAGCTACTGCCCCCGTGGTACAGCGACCTTAATAGGACCTGGGGGAAAGGCCGGAAGGTCACCCCATCCCGCCTTTTGCCCGTCTCTGGCGACAGAGTGGCGAGCTGTTCTAACGGGACTTCCTGGGCGACGTCTCCCGAAACTGCACTCTGAATTATCCGTTTTCGTGCCACAGTTATACGCACCATATTTAAATATATTCGATGGTTGATGCATTGTCTCCGCATATCTGAGCAACCTTGCATATTAATTTAACTGTTTGAATCGCCCAAGATCTAAAGTACCAAACTATTTCATCATAAATAATAAAATAATCTGGACAATACATCATTTTGTTTTTAATCTTAATGTGATTCAGTGCAATATCACAATCTACGTACTTTTCCCTTAACGAAATTTAATTTCAAACTGTTTCAGTGTTAAATTGTTCACAATTTCTACATCTACAAATATACTCTGCAATTCACAAAATTTTGGGTGGCAGGGGGTGCTTTGCACCAAATTTAATCTCTGCTCCGTACATTCCTATCCCGAATAGCACGAGGGAAGAAAAAATTCAAATAAGCATCAGTGCAGCATCTTAGTTTTCATTGCGCCCCAAATAGGTTGGTGGACAAAGTATTTCATCGCACTCGAAAATGAAAGTGGATGTACGCATGTTTACCAGTAAGTTAAATTGAAACGTACGTCATCTGTCTACCAGAGTATCCCAATCCAGTCTACGAATCAATTCTGTGACTTCTTCATAAGGACCGTGCCAAGCAGTCACGAATCGAGCGACTCTTCTCTGTCTTTTATCTATACTGTCAATCAAATCCTAATTTCATTACCTACAGAAGAAAATTTTGCCACTCCCTTGTGTCTGAAATCGATTGTCAACTTGTGGTCATGATCATCTTTCCCTCCTCTGTAATATAAAAAATCCTTTTGCCATTACCCATCCAAACATCATAGCCTTTATACACTCCCAGCACTTGCTTCATCCGCCTCGGATCTTTCAATATCTCCTAACCTAAGCTCATTTATCATATCAATTACTGATTGCGTTCTGCTGTAATTTCCATAAACAAATCTAGTTACCTCCCTTTGAACCACCTCCAACTCCTCATACCCAAAATTTTGGTCCCATAATGCACCACGAGTTGGATGAACCAGCTACAGAAAGTGCGAACTGGCACTCTTAATGAATTCTGACATCTTGAGCCAATTGCGAACTGTCCACCGTTATCCTTGCATTAAGAAGACCGTTGTAAACTCTGGATCTAATTAACGTGATTAACTTGCTATGTAACTTTTATTATTCCTCATAAACGGGAATAGGGTGGGTTTTGGATAGTTTTGCCCTCTCACCATCTCTCACACACGCAAGCTGTCAGTAGGTTAAGTTTTTATAATTACTACAGTTGCTGAAACATACCCTCAAATTAACCGGAAGATATTACAACTAAATCATCAAAGAAAATACACTGTTTTAATCGGACACGTTAGATTTAATACTTCTCTCCTCAATCACTATATTATACGTTTACTTTTACATTACTTCAGTGAAACATTATAGCTTGCGTATTCTAACAATACTAACTATCGCCACATAACATTCGCCTTGCTGGTAAGTATTGCCACATTTTTCTATCAAAGATACAATTATAGCATGCTTATAGATGCTACAACGATTGCTGTAACACACTACTATCTGTGAAAACCAGCGATATACATTAGATTACAAACATTTATACAATTATTCACAGTATTTATAATTAACGAACAGGTAAAACAACAAAATTAGCATAGACATAATGATAACAATTAAACCAGCAGCAAAAAACTGATGGGGGTAATAAAAAATGTGAAAAAAATAGATGCCAAGGGTATTTATTGGAGAAAAGTAGTGGAAGTTGAATCTTGGAGAGACAGACAAAAATTTAAGAGGATGTGCTGGACGATTCGTTGATGCTGAAACATCTACTGATGATGATTACGATATTTTCACAATTTTGAACTGAATCCTGGAAACCTGTCTTTTTTTTTTTTTTTTTTACTGTTTAACGTCTCCTAACAGCGAGGTCTTTAGAGACGGCAAAGGATGGGGGGGCAAGGAATGGGAAGGAATTCGGCCATGGCCTTTTGAAGGAAGCATCCCGGCATTTGCCTGGAGTGATTTGGGAAACCATGTAAAACCCAAATCTGAATGCCCGGATGGGGATGGAAACCAGTCCTCAGCAGCAGAGAGCAGTCGGAATGGAACATATTCCTTGTGAGTTGACTTTTCGCTGAAAAATCGTGCTAACAGAACGTGCCAGTCGTGGTAAAGAGTCGAACCCAGGCCTTCACGATATTAGGCGGTGGGTCGCGGCGCAACGGAACTGCAGCTCGTGACTACGGCAAGTCCTCCTTTTTGGAGGTCCTCCAACGCCGGGATTTGTGTTCCCTTGTAATGTCAACTTTTTGCGATCATGAACCCGCAAGACGTACAGCCGGGCTTGCCCCAGTACCGAGAAGGTAGGCGGAAGTTTTTTTGAGGGCTCCGACGGAGGGCCTCGAACTCGAGGCGTGCGCTTTGTATGCCGCCTCATAAATCTGGTCAAACAAAAGGGCAGGAGCGGCCACTGTGCTGCCGCATTGTTCTTGCTCGCCAGCGGCGTCTGCCGAAGGATGCACAAACTGTAGACAAAAGAACCGTGTTGACTGTCCCACTCTTCTGATTCAAGACTTAATGGAATGGTTTCTCTGTCATTCGGGCCTTACAGCTTGTTAAGGGCTCTACACACCACCAGTTTAACTGCGCAGTTATCTGTCATAAACAATTGTGCCGAAGTCTGTACAGGCCGGCCCTGGCAGTGTAGCAGCTAACACACTGGCTTCGCTTTGCAAGGGCCGCCATTTCGAGTCGGGCCTAGGGCATGGGTGGTTTTAATTAAGTCTCGTGTTTGTTTTATGCTGTCCTCACTGTACTGTCCACAATACCACAATTAAAAGACACACACACACACACACACACACACACACACACACACACATATATATATATATATATATATATATATATATAACGTCTGTACAGTTTTCTGAACTGCGGGTGTTCAGTTTTCCCCTGGTACCGTTGTCAATTCTCTCAGTTCTGATATTTCATACAGTGTCGTGACGATAAAGTTACAAGTATTGCTAGACTTTATGTTCTAAGCCTAAGGGGAATGGCATGTGACATTGCTTCGCCATCCGTGTGGACAATACCCTAGCTCTACACCGTCGCAAGTGCCATACCTCCTTCACCGTTGAAAATCTTTATTCTAACATCATATAAGTGGTTTGCTCTGAGATGTCATTGTTAGAGATGAAAAGTAGTTATTTACGCTTTAAATTTGTGGCGGTGAGGGGGTAATGGCACTGCCTATGTACGAACTGTATGATTACCTGTAGGAACTGCACAGTTTATCGTCGCAAAAGATGCCGAAGGATCCGCGTTAAAACCTGTCTGAACTGCGCAGTTGCTTCCGTTGAAGTCACAGTGGTAAACTGCACAGTTAAATTGTAGGTGTGTAGGCCCCCTTGTCGTCGAGGCTATTTTAGGCGTGTTAGGACTGGCAACAAGGGAAGCAATTCAGCCACGGTCTTCCAAAGGACCCATTACCGGAAGTGATTTCTGGAAACCATAGAGAACCGAAATTTGGATGACTGGCCGGGGATGTAAACCCGCGATCTTCCAAATACTAAACCAGAGCGCCGGCAGTAAAAGAACATTTCGAGGGAACGAAGTTGAAGTCAAACGTTAGAGCAAAATAAACCGAAAATTGAAGACATAACTTTTACTGCTTAACTGGAGATGAAAATGTGAGCTTAGAAAATAAAAAGAGGGAACATTATTGAGTGTCGACCGGCTTATCTGCTTAATACGGTAGTCAACGAGCGAGTTTTTCGTGATATGTGGTAATAGTGTGTCTGTATTGTAATGTACATTAGTTTCTTGTATGTAAAACTTTTAGTACAATTTTTCCTCAAAATTACATTTTTTGATCTTCTGGTACACCAAGACTGATAAAGACATCAGACTTTCAACATCTCTTGTTAATAAAACGATGATTAATCGAATAAAAAAGGACCTGTTGTAACAACAAGAATAAACTTACAAGCTCCAAGGTATTTATAAAAGTTATAATTTTTTGTCTATAACAAAAAAATCATTATAAATCATATAAAATATGCGATGTTGTTGCAGGCCATGTTTCCACAGTTGCTTAATTAATTACTAGTTGAATGAACACGCCAATGCAACTGTTTAATTTATTTATTGCTGCGTCGCATCATGATGCCTCGATGAGAGGTGAAACGCGTACGATGCAGCAATAAATAAATTAAACAGTTGCATTGGCGTGTTCATTCAACTAGTAATTCATATAAAATATAGTAAGAAACTATTATGTGATTTGAAGATGATGTTTCATCTATATATTACAAAAGGTTCAGGTCTGTATCTCTATTAGTCTCTTCAGAAAGTGTACCTAAAGTTTGCTTGTTTCAACATTGATTTTTTTATGGGAGGTCCATCGCGACTGTGTCCCCTTAAGTAAAGAATTAAAAGTATGAAATTTTCTCGGTAAATTATTCGAGTGAGTACGTTTGTATATAAGAAACCCCATCACCCACAGGCAGCAGCCATTAGACAATGGCCGCAGGTAATATTACCGCCGAAACGTCATGTTAGCAGGAATCAAACAGTGAAGTATCTCCGATCTGAGCATCATTAAGGTTGTTTTATGTCGC
>JARYHS010009186.1:127476797-127522202 GCA_031002005.1 Vandiemenella viatica
TATATAAGGTTCGGATTCCAAGTTAAAACTGCTGGTCGCAGAGGAAAGTAACATATATATATATATATATATATATATATATATACCGGGAAATGTACACCAAGCGCAATGGGTGCCCGGTAACGACCAGGTTTCTCATTCTGGTGGACGAGGGCTTGAATTCCCAACCGGCCTTCCATATTTCGTTTCACTTGAGGCGAATTACGGGATAGTTCTTTCAAATGGCCATAGATGAATTCCTTCCCGTTTCTTGATTACTTTTTTCTAACTGCTTTACGTCTCTCAACAGCGAGGTCTTTAGAGACGGGAAAGGATGGGGGCAAGGAAAGGGAAGGAATTCGGCCATGGCCTTTTTAAGGAAGCATCCCTGCATTTGCCTGGAGTGATTTGGGAAACCATGGAAAACCCAAATCTGGATGCCCGGACGGGGTTCTTGATCCTAGTCCTTTCCCATCTCTAATGTCCTCGAAGACGATGACGAGTAAACCTATAAGGAAAAAAAAGAAGAAATGTACAGTTCGATAAACATTAACACAGGAAAAGGGAGAGTCTGAAGAATTCTCTAAATTTAATGTTGTCGAATGCGTGAGTGTTTTAAATGTGCATTCTGTTTGATTTTCTTTATATGTATTTCTCAAGTTGCCATTGTAGGCATTTAAGAGAACAAAGTATCTCAGATGACAATGAAATGACGTGTGTTGTTTAATTATGCTTGTAAAACTTGCGATAGAAGAATTTTTGTTCACAGCTAATGCCGCTTGCGTTTGCTTCTTTTGCCAAAATGTTTTAGGAATACTATGTGGAGCCAAAACCAAAGTTGTACAACACTTCTAATTTCAGAAATCATACAGCATGCAACCAATATCCAAATGTTTATTCTGTTTTAAACATAAATAACAATTTTATTTTATGGGATTGAAAACTAAGTAGTGTTTGTATTTCGTTCACATATCTATTTAGTTCCCAAGTTGTGCCGGAAGAAAGAACCCGTCACATTTGGAAAGAGGTATCAAATCCCTGTCTTTTATAAGTTAATAACAATAGGGAATTTTCAACATGTTAGTAACGTAATATAATAAGAACTTATGGCCTTTGAAAACTTTAGTGAAATGTTACTTCTCATGACTAAACTTTCCTTTTTCAACAAAGATCATAAGATTTTCCATTTTAATATACTTATATCTGTCGTAAGGTTGGACGTATTGGATACAGCGTATTTGCTACGTATCAATGGAAGGGTTTTAATTCCTGCAATTATCTAGTATCATTCTTAATATAGTGCAAAATATTTTTGATTATTACGGGGACAGTAGCACAACAACAACTTACTTATCACAATTAAAAATGTTGTTTATTCAGTAATCTGTGATTATTCTTGCTTCAACACTTTTGAATTTTCATTTCCTTGTTGATTGGTTAAATTCGTTAACAAATACGCACATGCAAAGTCAGTTCCACGCAAATGACTAGAAACTTATGCACAGTAGTAATCTTAAGAGTTATAAGTCACGCTTTATATATCAACATGTTAAGTCTTTTTATGTAAAATAAACTATTTTACTTATTATCAGATAAATTGCGCGCGCAAACTTAATGTGAGATATACGAAAGCTATAAAAAATAGTTCAAAATGTGGTGACTTCTGTAAGAACAAGAATCTCTCTCTAAAAGGTAACATCTTATGAATGGCTCTTCGGAGAGGAACCTTAGTGCGGCAACAAAACATCTCAGGGGAAGTAATCTGGAATGAGCCATTAACGGAGCTCAAATTACAGCGATATGCTAATTAGTTCATTAGTGGATAAATGCGTCCCCAAAAGTCTGAGTGTTGGTGTTAGGGTAATGGTTATGGTACCGGTAAAGAACAGACCACAGACCTTGATGGAAGTCGGACAGCAGATAATTATTCTGCTTAAAGTTCTTTTATAACCAGCGATTCGTCTAATGACGTCGTTTATTTGGCTCAATAAAACATCTACTGCACAGTAACATGTACCACTTAAGTAAAACCTGAGTGTGTTTCGAAAACACGCAACAATTCCTCCTCAGAGTTTTCTGTGTCTTTGAAGAAATTTGTTTAAGAAAAAACCCGTAATTTTATGTTCGTCGCTAATGAGATCATTTGAAAAGGCTATTAAAAAAATGGGGCATCTGCTTGCCTTATTCCGGTACTCATTGTCTGTCTGCAGAACGCGTTGTATATCACAGTGAGATTAATGATTTAAAATCGGCCTAGCAAGCTTTTCATATATGGAATTTTTAGTGATATTAATTTTAAGACCATTAATCAGTATCGCTGTCCTGGGAATACTGCACAACATTGCTGTTCACATTTCGAGAGGAAAAAAAATCAATAAACGTAAGGACACTTCAAAACAGTTTTAAAGAAGCGAATTTTTTAGTAACATATTATTTGTGAGATATAACAGCATTAACTTAACTACTATGTAACTCTATTTGAAGTAGCAAATATAACTTTCTGGAGATATTCTGAAAATATGTTTATCATTAAGCCATAGATAAATGTGTAGTTAGTATTACTTGTAGTATCAATAATGAGTTATTAACTTGCGTCAATCGTGAGACGATGGTGATGTGTCCATCATACGTTTGTATTATTTCTTGTTACTGATTGATGCTAAAGAAGTATATGAATAAACCTAAGGATGAAACCGCCCTTTAAAGAACCTTTTAAAGTACTTGTTCACTGTTAATTGTCCCAGTACATGTTGCTCGTAACTACACCATTCAGACGTATAAAGTAATGTTACATGTGGTTCAGTGTTTTGCACGCGACATACAGCAGATGTAAAATATGCAGCATGTAAGACGTTCCTACCAAGTTTACGTGCTCCTATACCGTTATCGACACTAAAAGACTTACTTGTACTCCATAAACTCCATCATATTGTCATCATTTCCTCATCTACACAGGTATGCAAGAACAAAATACTATTGTAGAGAACGTGTTTTAGTTCTTTTAGACTTTTATTTAACTTCGCCAAGTCTGAGCCTCGATGACGTATCTGTTTCAACCGAAGGGTAACTGCCACCCGTCAGCTCAGCACCTATGCCAGCGCGTGGAGAAAATCGCACACGCAGCTGATGTTCACCTTGTAGCAAAAAATTTGTAATTTTTTTCATTTGTATCTGATCTTCAGAAGCGGAAGGCACTGCCTCGAATCGTTTATCGATCGATCGCCGCTAGTACCCGCCAATTCTCGTTCGACTATTTGTCTTAGAATTTTTTCTTTTACAGAATCCTAGCCTTTGCTCACATGACGTCGCGTAGAGTCCGCAGATGTATTTTTTCTTGTAACATAACTACTAAGTATGTTGCAATAAACATGGACTGTAGCGGCTTCAATATAATATTCGGTTAGAGTAGGGTTACAAGACGTCCCCGTTTGCCGGGGACTGTACCCGTATTTAGCTCTCTGTCCCCGAACAGATTTCGTCCCCGCAATGTCCCCGGGTTTTTACTGTTGTCCCAAGATTATTTTTTAATCAAGCGAGAGTTCTTTAGAAGCCCTGTTTTGCTAAGGCTGGCCGTCCAGTGGACGCGTATTCGCGCGAATAATCTTCGCGCGAACACACGCGAATACGCGCGAAGAGTTCGCTCCAATCCAAACAAAGGTAATTTAATGTGACTCCGTCCACTGCGAGCGCTTGAGTCGCGCGAACATACGCGAAGGCGACGAGATCCAAAATTGTTTGGATTTGTTCGCGCGAACACACAGTTCGCGCGATGGATATAGACAAAATGGTTGCTCTTGTTCAAGAAAGAGCCACTTTGTGGGATCAAATATTATCTCAATACCACCAGATGATTGTCAAAATGAAGATGTGAGTAGAAATGGGAACAGAAATGAATTTACCAGGTAATTAATTCTATTATTTATTCATTTATCTAAACAAAATGCAATATTACATGTCTATTATTTTCACATAGTATGGGCTTTCTTTTTTCTTGCTGTCATCAGTTGTTCTACTGGTTTGAAGTGATAGGTGTTTGAAGGTTAAATAGAATCTTCCTGGCAACAATTACAGAAACAATACAATCACATAAAAACAAAAATTACTGGAAATCGTCAGTAAACCTTTAAAGTGAAAGTAGAAAAAGTAAAAAAGCCTTCAGCAACATATTTAACAAATCAAACGCTTTCAAACATTCAAAATCTCATTCATAACCAATATTCCTTACACTGTACAGTTTTTTATACAGCAGTCATTCAGTTCATTCAAACCACTTACATCCATTAAAACACAATGTTGATGGAATATTCATATGGATTTGCAATCAATCTTTTTGTTTTTCACTTAAGTAAAAATTCAATTAATTACGCGGATTGTAATTAGTACCGAATAACCTTTGGTACGTAACAGTACGTGTAGTATTTGTTATGTTTGTTATCGTTTCTAATAAAATTACAAAATTACTCAACATTACGCATAATATTGCGAAACAAACCACCGTCAATTTATAACGATTATTGGCGGCGTAGTTGAATTCATCTAGTTTAGCTTTGAGACATTTGTTTGAGACGCCCGCACCAAATCAAATTACTTTCTTTGTTTCCCATTTTCAAATAATTATTTTTCTCTTCAGATGAAATTATTTTTAAGTTTAGAAGTATATTTTAAGATTAAAATGAAAGGGTTGAGGGATACCTTTAGAAGAGAGTTAAGAAAATATTTGAAGAAAAATCAGGAAAAGTCTCAAAACAATGGCCCTATTTCAATCAAATGGAAAACTCCTTTCTTTTGTCAAAAAAATTTCTCATCCATTCCTCTCTCCTTTTTGCAGTTCATCCTCTTGCTATAATTGTTGATTCCAATGCGTATAATTCCAACAACTGAGAGAAAGGCATTGCTACTGTCCTTTCTGGCACAAACAACAACAGAGAACTGGCGACAGAATCGCGCGAATCTGCTTTCAGTGGACGGGGTGTCTTCGCGCCAACACAGTTCGTGCGAATACAGGCGTATTCGCGCGAACATTTTTCGCGAGAATACGCGTCCACTGGACGGCCAGCCTAATGCATTCGTTTAAAGCGACAGATATGAAGTGCACTTCTTTCCTTGTACATGCCTAGGAATAAAATTAAATTACAGGGATACTGCGTCCTGGACACAACAGCTTTGGAAAATCTAGTCTTCTTGCTGTGTGCAACATGTCTGTCTGTGATCCTAATTTAAAATACAAAAGTACAACGCGTAATTAGGACAAATGCCAAAAGCGTCTCCGGATTTTGGTGAAAAAGTTGTGAAGCGTCCCCGTATTTGGAGAAAAAGTTCTGGTAACCCTTGGTTAGAGCATAAAAACCCGTGTGATTCTCCGATCCCATACAGTGCAAAGTTTAAGTGTCAGAAATATTAGAAGAAGAATCGCAGTACAGAAGAGAAATGTTTCGCAAGTCTTAGAAAAACATGAAGAAACCAGTTTAATCAAGTACATAATATTCACCACAGCTATCCGACAAAAACAGTCGTTACACTGTCTTTCATTGACCTTCGCTAATCTTTTATTTCATTTGAATTTTGTTGGTATGTTTCATGTCCTGGATAGTTTTGGCGGACACTATTCATCTAAAACAGAGTTTTTCTCCTATGTCAACCTCTTCCTGTTTCGTGGTTAAGGCCCTGGAAGTACTGTAGAGCAACGTTTCAACAATCAATGAAGCCATGTAAACAACACGAAGAACGGCTGTTGTCAAATATTCTTCAAAACAGACATGCTAGTAAGTATTAAATGTTTTGAAAATTTGTCCCTAGCATTCTCCCTGATCGTCAATTTAGCGTAACAAAACGTTGAATTCGAAATTCAGGAAAATTATGCTTGAGATCGTTAATTGCGCTTACGAAATTAAATCTGCGTGACAGTAACTTCATGGTGACTGTAACTTAAATCGCTATAACATTTTACCCTCAATGCGAGTGTGTGGAAATGTAATATGTTAAGAGCATCAAATACGTTGAAGGTACTGATGTTATAGCAGAATAGGGTTCCAACCCATGATGGATATTTAGTTCAATGAAAGGGAAAGATTTGACCTCTCTATTAACGTTCCAAAACCAAAGTCGTGGAAATTTTACAAGTAAAGAGGGTGCGCAATTGTTAAGAATAAAAGGCAGTTTAATTGAGCATCAGTTCTTTTTCGTATACCGTGGAGATGTGACTCAAAACGAAATATAAGATCGACGATTGTAGACGGTATAAGACAAGTTATAATTATAAGAACTTCACGTTAGATCTCATCACGGAACCCACATGATTGGATGATATATATTCTCTTGTACGCATAGAAATGCTGGACCCTGGAGGTTAATATCGTAAAAATAACTGATGCCCTTCCCTTGAAATGTATTTATATCATCGTTTGTTGCGTGTATCCTGAATATAATAATTTCAAATAAAAAGATTCTTAATCCGTATTTAAATGTTTCATCCATTTAAAAAAAAAAAAAAAAAAAAAAAAAAAAAAAAAAAAAAAAGATGTATAATTTCTGTTACATATTATGAGATGTGGAAGATAATAAATAGATTCTATTTGTAATGCCTAATACTAAAAAAAAAAACAGCAATATGATATTCTTGCAATACAAGGAACTCATAGCTTGGAAACTAGCCTAAGTAGTTCAGGAGGTTTCTTAAGAACAATATAAAAGTTTAAAATGTAATACTTCTCCAAGATTCCCTTATTTCTTGTTACGTGTATAAATGGCAGCTTACACTTAACTGCAAAAATTGCTAGGCAATGCGAATAAGTAACAAAAAGAATCCGTTTGTTCACGAGTACAAAGTAAACAATTCAGTTGTTGGCGCGGTTGATTCTCTGAAGTATTTGGATGTAAATAGTTCAAAGAAACATGCAGTGGGACTTGCACATGACGTCGGTAAGGCTAATTCTAGATTCGTAGGTCGTATTTTGAGGAATTGTAATGCTCATACAAAGGAAATTATTATTATTATTATTATTACTCCGCGATTCGCTAAAAGTGTGTGGCGGAGGGTGCATTGCGGAGGGTGCATTGCACCTATCCAAAAGGGTGATAGTTTGGAAGGAATATACGGGATATGGCAGGAGGCGCCTATGGGCTATTGTGAGGAACCATCCCAGCATTCGCCTGGAGTGATCCGGGAAAATCATGGAAAACCCAGATCAGGATGCGTACAAAACTCTAGTGCGTCCACATTTGGATTACTGTTGTGGAGTTTGGGATCCGTATCGCAAGGAATTAAAATTCGTGACTGCTTGCTACAGCCCTTATGAAAGCGTCACAGAATTGATACATAGGTTGGTGGGATTGTTTGGGAGACAGACAACGCAGTTTTCGTTGAATTTTTTGGAGACTATGCGGAATCATTTGACTTACGAGTGGAATGGAATAATTCTTCTGCCAACCTATTTAGGTCGCAATGACCGGAGGGATAATATTAGACAAATAAGATGAAGTACTGTTGCTTTTATTATTCTTTCTTTCCTCGTGCTATTCGGGATTGAAAAACACATAATTAGGATTGGTCCTTAGCATTCTCTGCCTGAGACAATATTTGAGAATTGCAGAGTATGGATGTAGATGTAGATGTAGATATGGATTTTTGTCTTTTTTTTTTTTTTTTTTTAACGCTTCGTCGACGGCTAAGGTCATTATAGGCGGGATGGGACTGGGGACAAGGAATGGGAATGAATTAGGCCATGGTCTTTTTGAAGGAAGCATACCGGCATTTGGCTGGAGTGATTTGGGGAAACCATGTTCTGCAGGTCACCGGGAAACGAAGTCGTTTCCCTTTACGTAAACCGCTTAGCCTCGACCATCCAAAGCAACAGGTTCCCAGTGTGCTGCAAATCTCAGGCACGCGCTTGTGAGCAGCGTCCTTCGCACGTGTAGTTGGTCAAGCACGACAGTGGTCAACACCACTTCTAGTTCGCCTTCACAGTCCCGTCTTAGGACTCCTGAAGCAATGAATTTAGGTTTCTGTCCGGAAATTCGTAACCTACGAAAATTCTTACGTAAGCAGCTAAAATATCTGACAGCCGTTGTATTAGTTCTCATCCAGGTGGGTAGCTACAAGAGAAAACAAGCTTTTAAATATTGGGAAGGCGCTAAGGTCATTGATACCATTAATCCTATTTAATTATAGATGTATTGAGCAAACCGGTTTTCAGAACTTTTCTGCTAAAAATGATTTCGTCATTCTAAAAGTTCAAATTCAGTGAAAAACACTGTATTTACTGGCTATATGGTCGAAAAATTCGAGTTCCAATTTTGAGTTTTTCAACGAGAATGGTAAAGACAAATACTTTTCTTGTTTATTTACTTATTTCGACGGATGTACAATTATTTATCCTTTATTTCATCATTCTTGGACATGTATTAAGCTTTTTCGGGATCTGACATGAGAAGGACTAAGCAGTGTCTTATGTATACTTGTTATAGTGTTCCGTAACAGAAATCTCTAAACATGTTTAAAGTTACACATTAGCTATATCTCGTACTTTGGTATGGCATTTCCACTGAATGTTTTTTGTTTTCTTTTAGAAAAATCATATCTCTGAACAAATGAATTAAAAGACAGTTAAATTACATACCAAATACATCTTATTGAGCAGTGAAATGTTAATCACTGTAAGGAATCAGCAAGGCAATTATCTGATGTATTTTGTTTATATTATTATAACTTTACTAACAGTAACTGTAAGCTATAAGTATCAAATTATTCAGTTTTCGTTACACTAAATAAAACAAAATGCTGGGCTTTGAGCTTCTTGCGAGTAATAATTAACATAAATTTTTGCAGCTATGTAACCATGTTTCAGACATTCTGAAATGCAGCACGTTTGATGGTATTGTCTGTCATATGATACCTATTAGCAGACAGCCGAACTCCATAACATGTCATATAATGTAATTCAGGGCACGAAACGCATTTGTATAAGAGTCTCCATATCAAGTTTCGTTATAAGTTAATTATTTTTCATCAACTTATATTATTCAGTAATCTAGATACTTGTTTGCTCATTAGTGTTGTGACGGTCCGACCGTCTCTGTGCTTTATAGCAACGAAAATTATGAAAATTTAATATTTTAATTTTAGATCAAAATTTCTTGTATTGATATCTTTAAAGCATTTCATCTTGGCAGGGAACTGAACACATTCGCTCTGAACAAAGAATTAGTTATAAAAGCAAACATTTATTTTAACATATAAAACATACCTTTGATTGTAAACAGAATTGACAATTATTTTCTTTTACATGATGATCAAATATAAAACAACACTGTATACCATGGGCGCCACCCTACATGAGACTACTATATGCTTATGCTTACACGCTGTTAATACTCAATACAAATTGTCCGACTAGCTCAAATAATAAAAACAATTTTAATAGCATGAGAAATTCTCATCTGGCGAATTGCTTCACCAGGAGCGTTTACTGGAGTATTGATCCATAAAAATTTCCAGTGGTAAAAATATATTCACCTTATCATTTTCTCACTTGGTGCTGTATGAGCTTGTGCACGGCTGCACCACGCAACCTTAGACTTTGTTAAACCGTAGGTTCAACCACTTCACTACTTCCCGCTGAAAACACACTTAGACTCGTAACTTTACACCTCATAACACAGCATCGGATCTGCAACCACTGGGAGGTAGCACAGAGGTCTTGCTTGGGCAGGCACCTGTGCCCCAGTGTCCCTCTTCTTCCGGCGACCGACGCACCCTTTGTTTCTTTTGGCGGGCGAAATTCCATCGGCCAATTAGATGTCTAAGCCGCTGGTCAACCCCCACCGTTCGCCATGAAAAGAGAGAACACACCTCAATATTCTGTTAATAGGTGGCATACCCTGTCTCATCCAGCCACTCTTGCCATTCACAACAAAAACTATGGACTGACCCTGATGTGGTGACCTGTTCACTACAGTGTTTTCGGTGACTTCACCTGTTATTTTAATTTGTTTATCTACGTCAGTATCAGCCAGAAAAATAAAACAAATAAAATATAAATTATTCTTCAGTATTAATTACTGAGTCCTTACCAAATTGATAATTGATCACTATCACACTCCTTTTGGAAGCTGCTATGGACATTGTTCAAATTTAACTTTAAAATGGAGAATCAGACGTAGCACAGTAACTAAGAGAAGTCCTTCGTACAGATCGCTCGTGTTCCTGCTGCATTAATTAGTAAAAAGTAATTGTTTACTCGTAAAAATCGAAGTAAATGGATAAAGGTAGATTTCATTGTTAGAACTTTATGGCTAGGGAAAGTCGAGAACTTTATAGCCGAAAGAGGACAGGAACAAGGAACGTGAATAAATTCGGCCATGGCCTTTTAAAGGGACCATCTCCGCATTGACCTGTAGTGATTTCAGAAAACTATGGATAATCGAAATCTGGATCGTCGGCCGAAGGTTTAACACCATGTCCTCTCGAATGACTGGCTGGAGCGTTAACCTCTTACACATAGAGTTTGGTAAAATTGGTGGAATTATTGGTTGTTACGAGGAAACTTGAAGAAATCCCGTTGAGGCGTACGTTAAGAAAATATCTAGCTACTTGCCTTGATGTACTTCGTAAAGTCTAGAAAAACCGCAATATGGTTACCTGACTTGGATTTAATCACGTGTCATTGTTGGTATTGGTGATTTTCGTTCTCCCACTGGAATTACTTTGGATGTTCTTCCGTTCGCGCCGTTTTAAAAGGAATTCAGTCCAAATAATGACATGACTGGATTTTCCCGTCGACCATGCTGCGTTTTTAATTCATATTATCATCGCGCATATTTCATTCATCTCTAATTGTTCGTACTGTGACAGTTAAGCACAAAATAAGAAGAAATAGAATTTAATTACACCAACTAGGTTCCAAGAAGACTCGAACCAACATCCGTAGAGCCTGAAGCCATGTTGCTATCCGTTATGATACCGGGACCCAAAAGAAGGTAAGAAACTTATATCACAACAGGTTTTCTCCTAATTTATTCATAACATGCTCGAAGATTACAAGTGACAACTAAGGTTTTACATTTTGTAGCCAAATTGATTTGCTACCGATTTACTAATGATCGTGAAATAAAAATAATACGTGCACCGGGGACTAGTTTTTGACTACAACAAATCCAGCAGATGGTTGCCCAGACCAAATTCGTATTAAGACATTGAGTCCTCATCTTTCGATTTACTGAATGTAATCTCCAAACCTGATCTCAGACAACTTCAGCATAATGAGCAGCTGGCTGTGTAATGCCGAAGTAGGAAAGACAACTTTTCATGTTGTTGACTCTGTTAAAAAAAAAAAACAACAACAACCTTAAAGTAAATTTGAGTAGTCGACATTAAGTTGACATAGTTTTCAATTCTTTATTCAACATTAGGTAAAAATCGTTTATTGCAAATGAAATTTCTTATTTTACAGTTTTTCATTCGTCAACTCCATGTGCTATTTAATGTAAATATATGCATAACGACTCTGGAGCTGTCAATCAGCAAAGGAAGTGTGGGTGTAATCATCAGTGCTCTTGATTACGCAAAAAAATTCACGATGGGTTCCGCGGCGTTACGGAGGAGTTGCTGCAGTTTTGTAGCTGAGGGAGAACCTTCTTGACCCAGATTGTGACGGGTGATGAAACCTGGGTTCACCATTTTGAACCTGAAACCAAACGCCAATCGATGGAATAGCGCCATCCTGACTCTTCACAGAAAAAAAAATTTAAACACCTGCTTCCGCTGGTAAGGTCATGATCGCTGTGTTTTGGGACTGTGATGGTGTCATACACTGTGACGTAATGCCGAGAGGCACCAACATTAATTCTGAGACATATGTGAACTCATTAACCAAACTCAAGAAGCGCTTCCAGTGAATGGACGCCATAACAACCCAGGTGATTGCTTCAACATGATAACGCACGCCCACACACAAGTTTGAGGACGTTGTTACACATCACCAAACAGGTTTGGACAGTGTTACCCCAGCCATCCTATAGCCCTGAATTAGCTCCCTCAGAGTTTCGCTTACGTTTTGAGAATGACGAAGAGGTGATTCGCACAGTGAAGAAATGGCTTCGTGAACAGAACAAGGAGTGGTACCGCCAGGGCATACACGCTCTTGCGTCTCGCTGGAGGAAGGCCATAGAATAGGAAAAATAGGAAGTGTAGAAGAAACATCATTCCTTCTTGTGTGTTCAATAAATAATTGTTGAAAAAAAATGTGGTGCATTAGTTTCTGGGCCACCCCGTACCTTTATGGTTGTATAAATCAGTGGTATTTCATATGGAACTTCAGTCTACTGGTATTACATGCGGTAGTTCTCTAATGCCCAAGTTGGAAGTAATCTTTGATGTTGAAACAGAGTGCTGTACGTTTCTTTTGTTGTTTCTACTTTGTATTAGAATGTGAATTCATAAAAACTATTTGTATGACAAAATTGATCTGAGGAATCACGAAAAAATAGATGTAAGAGATATTACCATAGAACTTCTCTGTTTTTACATATTTTGTCTTTTTAAAAACCCAAATACTGTCAGAAAAGAAAAAACGCTAATACAAGAAGAAGTTAAACAAGAGCTAAATCTTTGAAGCTGTGTAATTAGGTGCTAAGAGTAAAATCGATGTAAAACATAAAAGCTGTTATTTAAAGAATCATAAATGTAACAAACTGATAAATATGCTGTAAATGCCTTTTAATGACTTTAACTTTCCCATTTATACTCCACAATCACAGTTGTTATCTCAAAGGGTTGCTTTAACTTCCACATTAAACAGAAGTGTTAAGATTTTTTTTGTATTTTTGATGAACAATGCGTATATTAGTGATGATTCATGGAAAGATATTGGTGTAAGAGAAAATAATGCATGGAAGGGAAAAGATGACCATGACCACAAGATGGCACTCGATTTCAGGCACAAGGGTGTAGGAAAATTCTCTTTTTTGGGTAAGGGTGTTAGGGATTGGAATAAGTTACCAAGAGAAATGATGAATAATTTGGAAAAAACGTTAAAAGAATTTAAAGTTAAAATTTGTAAAGGGTAAATGTAGGTGGAAAAGGGGGAAGATGGGTGTTTAGGAAAATTTCCACCGGAGCATGGGCTCCAATGCAATTTAATTTAATTTAATATAGTCGATCCCATGGTTAATTTGCGTGGCAGTGAACCATTGGCAAATTGGTGACCTCGGAATTCGTCTTGTACAGTAGTTATTTCTTCGGCTCATCCGTTTCCTGCAACAAAGGTAAAAAACGTCGAATAAAGTAAAATGAATAGCCAAAATAACTCAAATATTGATTACAAAAATATTTATACAGAAATATTTAAATTTTCTTAATACATGTAAATCACAGGTCAGTGAAAAACTGGAAGAAATTCTATTATTTTAGAACTTTAAATCTGATGTTTAATTTTAAATCATTGAGTTATGGTTAGAGTAAGCTAGGAACATATTAAACCGTTATTATTGACTATAAACTGGAGTTTTCTTTAAAGACAAAAGGAACATATGAACTATGTGGATCGATCACGTACTAGAAACGAAGGTTGGGCTTAAAAAAGCACATAAATGATAACTTGAGCCATATGA
Organism: Vandiemenella viatica; assembly: GCA_031002005.1. Taxonomy (NCBI): domain Eukaryota; kingdom Metazoa; phylum Arthropoda; class Insecta; order Orthoptera; family Morabidae; genus Vandiemenella; species Vandiemenella viatica. The sequence continues at coordinate 127,490,382 of JARYHS010009186.1, forward strand.
AATAAATTAGTACTGTGTCGTATTCGTATTGATGGTGAAGTGAGAAAGAGAAGAGTTTTGTAAATAAGAGATAAAGACCGAAAATTCTTGAATACTCTATTAGAAATAAGAGCTATTGGATAACTTTTGGGACCTGAGACTGGTACGTTTTCAATAAGAAACTGTATAAGAGTGGCAGAGACAGACAAAGATAAGATCTAACTCAGGACAATTTAGTTATAATGCTTATTTTAATAAAAGAAAGAGGTGTTTTTAGTTATTATGGTTCAGATTAATACAATGTTTCCAACTAATCTTATTTTTCTTGAATGGAGATGTTGGGAAAGAGACAAAGCAGATTCATTAGTATTTCATTAGTGTAGGAACAATTAATCCACTACTTCATCATGAATGCAGAAAAGAGACCGATGCACTTGTTGGTTTTCTTACAATTTGGAGGTTTTATTACACAAAATCATTAAAAAAAGACTCTAGAAACACCGCAGACCATTTACTTTGACGATATACTAATGCACTGCACCAAGGACTTTATCTTTCTGTGTGCATTGTTCGAAATAAGGCTTTCACATATCATGCGGACTGAAAAACACCGAACATAACACGACAAAAATGAAAGGCTTAAGGGAAAACATGTCAAGAACGGAGAACCCTCAGACGTGTGTAGGGTATGAGGTAACTTAAAGACGAAAAAAGTGGAACCAAAGTTTAATGATCGTGTGTGTGATGCTGGGTTCATTATTAGTTGCTCCATTAGATCAAGAATCGAAGCTTCGTTCTTTGCTATTAAATAACTGACACGGGAAAGCTACACCTCAATAGCGTGTATCATTTAGTTACGAACAAGGAAGCTGACAATTTTTTTAATTTAAGGACTCACGTTAACTAGGATAGTGACCATGACACAAAATGAGATGAAAGTTTGGCTACAAAGATCTGCCTTACCTCCAGTGCTCAACAAATCATCCCGCTTGTGAAAAATAATGAACTTGAGCTTATGAAATCCGAGGCTTGTGTGTGGTCCCTGTTGTTCAATGTGGCACCAGTAATTACCCAAGATATAAAGAATAGTCCTTTTCCACTTACGTGCAACTGCAGTTAGAAAATAAAGTCTATCCATAACATTGAATTCATCTTGCTACCAAACGAAGACAAACATTTGACTTGTAAGTTAGCATCGCAGCGGGACGAAATTGGGATTCTCCCAGAACTTTGTCGTCAGGTGAGAACTCAAACATTATAAAACGAAAGTTCTTCGCCGGAGTAACAAAAATCATGATGAATCGCAAAATGATTGGTGCTGCAACGCCAGGAGAATGTTGTACCAAACTAATTGCTTTAAAATGCAGACAAGTGCTCTTACGTGACTACTAAGATCTCAGGCATTGCTCCACAGCAGGAGGCTGTCAGTTTTTTCTCTTAGCATTTGTAATGAATTGCGTGAGCGGCGACTACACCGTGTTGATTAGTAGAATGATGGATGGGAGCTGCCTTCGACAGGCGGGTCCGAACCTCTAACCTCAGGGGGCAATATCTCCTTCCAACATAGAGACCGACCAACACGTGTCGGATAGAAGGTCCCTGTAGTTTCGATTCGTAGTTACTCATAAATGGTACAAAATGGGTATTTTGTCTTAAGGCACCTGGTAACTGGACTTTGAAACATACCAGCTGAAATCACTCCAGGCAAATACCGGGATGCTTCCTTCAAAAGGCCATGGCCGAATTCTTTCCCATTCCCTGCCCCCCATCCTTTCCCGTCTCTAAAGACCTCGCTGTTAAGAGACTTTAAGCAGTTAAAAAAAGAAAGAAAAAAAATTTACCAGCTGAAAGTTAGATCTCTTGTATACAGTAACACAGAAAAATATTAGCACAAAATTTTATAACCTTTAAGTCAGATAGCAGCATAATTTTTCTCCCTACTCATCGTTAAATATTTCATTCGTCAATTGGAACTCAGACATCTGCAGAGAAAATCAATCACTTAATTGGAGCAAATATTCTATCTTCTTACTTTTCAGGTAAAAACGAACCAGTGGTTGAGCAACAATCGTGTGTACGTCTCGTCGAATGCCTGTGATATCGACACTTTATTCAGGCTTCTAGTCCGTCCTTAAAATTAGCTAGGTTTTTAGTTGGAAGTTCGGCAGAACGCTTTAGGTGTTAGAATTCCAAATAAAACTAACCTCCTGCAGAATTATTTGTTCAACTTAGCCATCCAATTCAGATGCGGATTGCGTAAATAATTGAAACTATGCCTCCTAAGTGATCTAAATACCCGGGATAACTAATAGTATATTAGAGAGCTTATACTGTAGATTAAAATAAAAAAAAGTTATCAACAATGAACTATTAAAAACAATTTTTTTTATTTCATCAGTGTCTTGATTGGATTGATGCAATCCTCCATGTCCTCCTACGGAATATTTTACGCAGGAAGAATGCATCATTCTCTATGTAATTTGGGAGAATGACGTATCCTTGGGATACCATTTGGAATCTTGATGCAGAGGCCCCCCGTTGCATTTTACATCCCCATTTCGTTGATCATTTCTGATTCATACATTTTTAGGGGCCTTTTCCAACCCTAAGAGCAAGAGGGTTCCCTAGACCGATCCCCTTTTCCGCCCACCTTTCACGGAGTGATACCTCTCACCGGGATTCATTCAGTCGCCAGAGCCTCGTCCGTGCAACGGGGTGCATTTCTTGAAGGAGAGCCTGACATTTGCTTCGAAGAGTCTAATATAGTCTCTTACAAACCGTTACACTCCAACAAATATTTATGTTTTAATGCAGATCGGTTCATTTAACACAATTTATTGTGTCCACAAAAGTCTGCAAGTCTGCCACATACGTGAAAACACACGCACACAGGCGTACTGACACACCGAATAAACATTCTGAAAACATTGAAGCACTGAAACAAGAAGGACCTTTGATATTTTTTAACTGAAGTGTTTCACTGATGCAACATTACTGTTCTCTATTATATATGAAGAAAAGTTAAAATTTACGGACTGTTCATTTTGGCAGTGGTGGTTGTCTATATTTTGTAGCGACCTGTCTTTCATCGGCAGTCGATACAATGGTAGCAAAGTATATTGAATTCCTGGACAAATGTTGCCTCGATAATCTTGTTAATCTTTGGCAGGTTTAAGTGTTTCACATTCCGTGCCTGTCATAACTGTACCTTTGTCTAAAAGTGAAATCCGAAACAACCCCATCATTCAAAAGGTAGAATGAAAAACAGCCTTCAGTCACTAGAATACAAATTTTATTGTATTACACAATGCATTTCGGACCCTGTGGATCCGTATTCAGGTGTCTTTTCTCAAGCGAGATTCGTGTCTAGTAAAGTTTGTTCCTGTGCTGAAAAATGATTTCAAGTAAGTGTCGTGAACACGTTTTATCATGAGATAAAGATCTTTGAATAACTTGTAATACACATCATCTTTAAACTGTTTTGTTCTAATAGTTCTGTTTAAATAAACATGTGCACCTTAAACGACATCGTGTCTAGTAGTGTTCCTCAATAAATATGTATATGAAACTGATTATTCAGCATCTCGTCAATTCTGGTAAATTTTCCACAATGCTTTCATATTTACTCCTTTCTAGACACGAATCTCGCTTAAGAAAATTTTGAAACCTATGTACACACTTTGACAATAAATTTGGCCGCCGCTTAAAAATTCTATCACTCTTATTATGCACAATCTGACATCAATGTCATCCTAAGAAACAGTAACGCAATACTGGCTTGCCACTATTGCATTACTGTTTCCTGGGATGACATAGATGTCAGATTGTGCAAAATAAGAGTGATAGAATTTTTCAGCGGCGGCCAAATTTATTGTCAAAGTGTGTTCATACCATAGACACATGAAGATGGATCCACAGGGAAATGCATTGTGTATTACAATAATGTTTGTATTCTAGTGACTGAAGGTTAGTTTTCATTCTACTTTTTGTCTGATCAATACAGTCACGTCGGTACAGTAAATTATGGATAAAATTTAACCCCATCATTCACGAACAGGCATTTACGTTCTCAGTAAGGTCTGTAAAACATCGAATGTCCAGAGAATAGAGTCAGTCCTGACTTTTTAAAACGCCTTGATCTGTCAAATCGCTCTAATTAGCTTGAGTTTGAAGTTGACATAAGCCGACGTATGACTCAGGTCGACAATTCCAGTGGCCACAGTCTTGTAATACTACGTGACTGATCTGTACTTAATCTGAAATGTGTAGCATTGGGGAGTGATGGAACTACGCCAACACCGGCAGTGTACGTGCTAGAGTGTTGGCCTTGTGTTACAAGGGTCGCCGGTTGGTATCCGGTTGGGCGTCGCTGGTTTCATCGAAGTGAGGTTTTGTCTTCAGATATTTCAAACTGACACTGACAATTGGGTGGTAAAATTCTTGACACTATTATTAAATTTATTAGCATTTCGCTGAACTGTCGCAAATGTTGAATGTCATTAAAAGAAGACACACTAATAGAATTTAAGTGAAACCTAGTTGCCCAAGGACTAACTTCGGACATAATACGTAACTGACAGCGATCTCCAAATGGCGCACGTTCTTCCCCTTGATACACATCGTCTACAGCGCATGTGCGCAACTGCAATCGCAGCGCTGCAGCGGAGATAAATTGAAACGGAACTTACTTTCTGGACGCTCCTCGTATTTCCAGATCTGTATCAAACTTTTCGGCTCAATAAGCAAAAAGTGAAGAATTCGGTAAAAACCTCAGGCAAAAATCTCCCCGTTACTAAAAAAAAAGCATTAATGATAGTGTACAGAGATAGATAGGAGCGTCAAAAATACATGAATGGCATTTAATATTATCAGTCACAGCTGTTGGAAAAATTAAACCAAAACAGACTAACAAGATTTTCTATAAAATTATAACAAACGCCTATCATTGCGGGCAGAGAGGTTAAACGTCTCTTGACGCACTCATAAGGGGGCGTTCATTAATTACGTGAGATATTTTTTCGGAAATCTGGACTCCTCCCTCCCCTGGTGAAATTTGGTGAGATCTGGTGGGACAATCCCTCCCCATCCCTTACTTTCTAATCGACGTCGTTTGTAGACTTTTTGACGCGAGATTTCTTTCGCACCTTCTCCCCCCTTTCCTGAGATTTGGTGTGTTTTTTTCCGGATCCCTTCCCCCCCCCCCAATTCTCCTCACATAAATAATGGACGCACCCTAATGCTCTTCGCAACTACGGAGCGAATTGGGTAAACGGTATCGCTCTGGTCTCCCATTCGGGAGGACGTTGGTTCGAATTGCCTTCCTGGAGCTCAAATTTAGGTTTTCCATAGATTACTGAATTAACTCCAGGAAAATGTCGGGATGGTTCCTTCAAATGGCTATGGCTGAATTTCTTCCCATTCGTTGTCGCCAGTCCTGTCCCGCCTCTAATAACTTCAACGTCGACGAAACGTTAAGCCATAAAAAAAGAGTAGACTCTTCACAACTGTGTCCTGGGTGAGATAATCATGAAGAATGGATTGGTTACAGAATCTATTAGGGTAAGGTTATGGAAATTCGAAATAGCCTCCTAAGCTTAGTGAGATCTACAGCAAAAAAAAGGACTTTCCTGCTATACTGACGAAACAGTGCTGAAACCAGTTGTTTTGCATGCGGAGAAAACTTTGTTCCTGACTGTTGATAAAGGACACCCGGAAGAATTTGAGAAAAATAATGAAAAATTATCGCCGGAATCCTGAGCACAGACTTCCAAAAATGGCGCCCATCAAAAAGATCCAACAAAGAAGTCTACGGTAAAAAGATAAAATTATTGAAACAATCCACAAAATTCTGTGGTCACCTCAAAGGAATGGAGGAGAAAAGACTGACTAAAAATATTTAATTTCTTTGATGCAATATTCAAAACGGTAATTACATATTAATAAATAAATTACGCCAAAGCAATTGACTTTTTTGTATTTATTGATCTCCCGTACGCGTTTCACTTCTTTTGCAGAAGCATCTTCAGCGGGTTTTTTCTGTTAATTACGTGCAAAACTTATGAGCATGTTATATTGTGTTTGGTACAGTGGGATGAATTATTATCTAACTTATATAATCTACTTACATTTTCTAGTGCATTTCTTTTAGCTCCATTCTCAGCATCAGAAACATCGACACAGGCAAAACAACAATAAACAAGGACACACACACAAAAAAACCTACTGATAATCATTTACATTTGAAAAAACCGCCAAACAAATGGAAGACTGGAAAAAACAAAACAACACCGCATAACTACACAAACTCGATACTTAGTAAACAAAACAGAACGATCATTCGCAAGAAAAAACACATAGTGCAGTGCAATAAAGTGCAATGTTGTGAATCTGAATAATGAAGACACTTCTCACCAAAAATGCAAAAGAACACTGATGCTGAGAATGGAGCTAAAAGAAATTCAATAGGCCACAAAATAAAAAACCCGCTGAAGATGCTTCTGCAAAAGAAGTGAAACACGTACGGGAAATCAATAAATATAAAAAGTCAATTTCTTTGGCGTAATTTATTTATTAATATTATCAGCAATTGAGGAAAATGATCCACAACATCCAGGTAATTACATAGTTTGTGAATATCAAAGAAAACTTTCGTTTGCTGGGATTAAAACCTGAAGATGCTTATGATGGAGATCTTTTTCGGAAGAAGTTAGTGACACATGTGCTAAACTGAGACGAACAATCCAAAAGAAGATACGGTACCCCTTGGACAGAACAGCGCTAACAGATCTACTCAAAACAAATGAAGGAATTCTGGGCTCAATAGAAAATGAAAGTCGCCACCAAATGCATGAAGGCTTAAGGTGGTTCTTGTTGGCCTCAACGTACATACGCACACATACTACATCATTTGTCGGTGAAAGCTGCAGCTGGGAGAACACGCAAGTAAGATTATAAATTTCCGAATTTCAGCGCGTAAAAGCAGTGATCGCAAACTGCTGATTCGAACGTAGGTTGTTTGGCATGCCTAAGTAACCAAACATCCAAAAAATAAAACTGTCCAGTAGTCAGACAATGTACTTCATAATCGCCACTCCCATAAAAGTCTGCCTTAAAAATGTCTGGCCATTGTGTAAAGGGTTTATGAGCTTTCGCTTTTGTCTGGTAGCGTGGGAGAACTTTTCACCACTGATATGTTATACTCTTAACGGTATTGTTTGGTGGAACCAAAAATAGACTCGAGTGTGTCAGAGTCGTAATGTGTGAAACCGAGGTGCCTGTTATACGAGGCTACCGAGAAGTAGTCCCAGAATCAGTCGCACGCGACAAGAAGTCCCGGACAATGTTTGTTTTCTAAACAGTTCGCTGTAAATTACAGTCATCGAGTCACTTAAGCATTTCTGAGTGCCACGGGTACTGGCAGAACCGGTTGACGGGATCGTTTGAGCGTTGTTAAGATATCCTGCCGAACGTCAACAGCATTATAATACTGACAGCAGGTTGCGGTGAGGAGCGTATAACTAGGACTGAGTACAGCTTCGCGTTTTAAGTTATGGTACGTTATTATATAGCTGCGCCAACAAGCGAGACTGAGCGATATGCTCTGTATAACTGCGTGAAATAAGCAATTATTGAAGCATCTTTATTTGAAGCAACCTTACCAGTACTAGGAGCAATATGGTGTGCTGTGAAAGAGGGAATTCCCCATCAAATGCACGCTATCTTAGACAGAGTTTAAAGTTCGTAAACTGTTTTTCTATTCACCTGTATACCTCTCTCTTCATCTTTTTTGTTATTACCATTTTAAATCTTTTGAGTGTGAATTTCTTCCCTCCACCCACCCCCGATTTTTTTTTACTTTAACGAAATTTAATTTTAAATTCTTTCAGCATTGTTGGTAAATAATTCATCATTTCCCTTGGTAATCCATTCCAATCCCTGACATTTTACCTATAAAAGGAAATCTTCCTACTCCGTTATGCGTGAAATCGAGTGCCAGCCTGTGGTCTTGGTAATCTTTTCGCTTCCACTCCCTAAACTTAATTCTTCAACCAATTTCTTAAAGGCAGAAAATTCAATGATAAATGTAATTTGTAATATTTCTACTTTAATTATTACTTAGAAAGCCATCACAGAAACCGTAACTGATTTTCAATTAGGAATGAAGTATTATCAACGTTAAATATTCCACAAAGCTACGAAGGGTGGAAAAACCCGGAACTTAATTATTTATACGACTAAATTCCTTACCAGCGTGGCTTCATACACATGTGGATCTTCTTTTTTAAAATTTTGGTAAGTCCTTGTGCTAATTTCTTTGCTAATCCCTTTTTTTTTTAACTGCTTAACGTTTCTTAACAGCTAGGTCTTTAGAGACGGGAAAGGATTGGGGGGGGGGGGGGCAAGGAATGGAAAGGAATTCGGGCATGGCCTTTTGAAGGAAGCATCCCGGCATTTGCCTGGAGTGATTTGGGAAACCATGGAAAACCCAAATCTGGATGCCCGGGTGGGGATTCGAACCGCCGTCCTCCCGAATGCGAGGCCAGAACGCTAACCGTTACACCACCACGCTCGGTTTGCAAATCCTTTCATCCCCAACAATCATTGGATATTACATACTCATATACATCCACAACAATCCTGAAAAATTTTATTCCTCCTCAATTTTTCCCTTCCATCTTTTCTTTTTTTTCTACTTTCACTTAAAATTTAACCTAATTTTCTAACTCCTTTTTGTGATATTCTTTCTTTTTTTTTATGGCAAATACAAATTATTCATATTCCGCGTTCATCTTAGAGGTATTCTGGAGGTTTTACAAATCTTAAGTTGAAATTGTAAATTTTTAAACAGAAATACGGAGAATAATTGAAGGATGTTTACTGTCTTACAATTTGAATATTTGCTACAATAGACAAATTGAGCATAATAACGTTAAATTACAAAACAGTATACCTTATTGATTAAACTATCAACAATAATTTCCAAAAATTAAAAATGAACTATTGTACAAAAATACTAATTATTGCTACAAGAAAAGTTTCAGGTTCAAAAAAATCTAATAAACGTTTACACAAACATCGGAAACAAAAGCGTATTATATATTATATAACAAACATTAACCATTACATTAATAGATTATTGAGGCATAATACTCCTTTTATAACATACTAAACAATTTTAAATTGGGAAAATCAAAACGGGATGTTATAAGAAATGTTATAATAGGGAATACGGAAATATGTAATCTGTATTCTAATAACTGTTTATTGAATACTCCGCATATATAGTATGAATGCGCGCGTCAAGCTAGCTTCCCACGGTCCGTGGTTTTCTAGGCCGCGTCATGCAGCCGAATTGTACGGATCAGCACGCGCTACAGACTAGCCCCCGCCACCTCGCCGCCACCTCTCCGCCACGTTACCTGGTGTCGTTTCAGCTACCCGGGCCTTTGATGTTTACCTTTAAGTAGCCATTAGACTAGATCAGGGAAGTACAACGGCACCTGGTTGAAATCCTGACCCTCGATAAGAGATTAAATTGGATCAGCCACATCAACGACATCAGACGGAGAACAAGCATCAGATTGCAGAACATTTATCCAATACTGAATAGAGATAGCAAACTTGCACCATCTACAGGAGTCAAACTATACATCTCTCTCGTACGCCCCATCATGGAATATGCATGTCCAGTGTGGGCATACGCTACAGACCGTCAAATAGGAAAGCTTCAAATAATTCAAAACAGGGCATTGAAGAGAGCCCTCCATCTTCCGCACCGGTTCCCAACGGATGCACTCCATGAGGCAGCCGGAATACCAAAAGTGAGGGACAGATTCCGACAATTGGCGGAAACATTCTACAAAACCACAAGGCAAGTGGTAAACACAATCGGTCGCTATGATACTAGTGCCGACATACATAGAAGACCACTTTTTTTTTTTATATGGCCTTCGGTCTTTGCGACCATTTAGCCAGCTCGAATTTGTTTTTGTACCAACTGTTGCATCAAGCATTAATCATGATATTGTACACACTACAGTAAGGACAGCACAAGACGAACCAACACTTAATTAAAAGCACCCATGCCCACGGCCGGACTCGAACCGGTGGACCTTACAATGCGAGGCCAGCGTGCTAGCCCCTTCACTGCCAGGGCCGGCTAGAAGACCACTTAGCCTATTAAGAAATTGACACCATAAAGCAGACGCACCAACCGTAATGCATTGCAACCCCATAATTCCGATGGAGTAAATGTCTTCGGACAAAAGCTCTGCCTTCCACCTGCCTGTAAAACTAAGGCAGTGACGGTGCCACGGCCTGGACTGCATAACAACCGTTCTGATTGTGGTTTCCTGAAAGGCGAATGCTGAGAAGGTCCCCAATCTTCACTTCTCAAACTACACATTTCCCAAACAAGAATACACTTATCATACAAAACACAACTTGCACATATCACAGACAGATGGCAAAACAAACACTAAGTATAAACGCTACAGATATAACAAACCTGGTTCTAATTACGGAGGGGCCTCGTTCCCCTTCCCCACATCCTCTTGACTTAAAATGGCTACATGAGCGACAGGTAGTTGGTTTCTACAGTTGCTGTAACGGGAAAATACTGTATATGTATTCTGTATAATGCAATTATAAGGTGAAAATCAGGGATTTTACGCCTAGCTGATAGTCTCATAAATACGTAATCCATACGGCTTTTATTTTGGGCTAGATATTTAAACCTCAGTTCATAATAACTTCTTGAATCCAATATATCTGCGATTTAACGCGCTCTTCCAAACAAGGGAGGGTTTCGATATATATAACTACATTCTGCAAAAATTATTCTTCTAACGCATTTATCGAATTTAGAGTTGAAATTAAAGGTGATGTTAGAACAATTATTTTTGCAGAATTGTACCGAGGAACGGTTTGCGTGCTATATATTTTCGGCAGTAGTAGTATCCACTTGTTGCCTACGATTGGCCACTTGCCACCACACGTAACCGTGATTCCTGTTTCCAAACATGTTGAAGCAGATTTCCTTCGAAGTCTTCCCGCTGCCACGCGGGCTCAGAAGCAGATTTCCTTCGCGGCCAATGTTTATGAACCTGCGCGTGGAGTACGCGATCTGCTGTCGAGGACCGGGGATCCTGGCGACCACGTCCTTGGTATTACGCAACACCCACCTGCAAGTGGTAGCAAGCAAAAAGGCTGGCTGGCGCACAGCAACAAAGCTGACGTTTGCTTGAATCCTACATGTCGGACAAATCGATTACTAAATGCATTTAAATAATCATTGTGGAATAATATCTGGACGCTGTGAATCATTTTACTCAACTGCTAATAATATTGATAGCTAAATAACGCCAATGAAATTGAATGTTTGTTGGTATATTGACATCCCGAACGCGTTTAACTTCATTTGCAGAGCATCTCCAGAGGGCTCTTTTGGTAATTTCGTGTACATGTTACAATTTGGTTATGTTGTTGCGTTTTGTACGATTGAATTATTATCTAAATCATAATCTACTTACATTTTTCGGTCTATTGCATTTATTTATGCTACGGACCACTCTCAGCAGCAGTGATTTTTGCTACTTTTTTTTAATGGCTTTCGGCAACTAAGCCATTTAGCCAGCTCAATGTGCTGATGATATCTCATCCAGTGAATTAGTTTTCTCCAGTACGTCATGATTTGTAAGTATAGACACCACAGGACGGACAAGACATTCATACAGATACACAACACTTAAACATCCATGCCCGCGGCCGGATTCGAACCGGTGACCTTCGGCACGCGGAGCTAGTGTTCTAGCCACTACGCTACCGAGGCCGGCAAGATTTTTGCTTGGTTTGTGAGTAGTAATTCACTAGTCAGATTGTTATTTACTAGTAACTAGCACAACACTGTACTGTAAGTTTAATACGAATGGCCGGTCCGTTGTTTACCTTCGACTGTGTGTTGTTATGAGGTATTGTTTTGTGTTTTAGTTTGCCTTCCATTTATTTGGCGCGTTTATTTTTTTCTTCAAATGTAAATGTTTGTCAGTAGTTATTTATGGTCTTTTGTGTCCTTGTTTAATGTTGTTTTTCCTTTGTCGAATTATTGTAACAGAAACGCTTTTAAAACGAAATAAATCAATAATTTATGATAAATCATTACATATCTACCTTCTATTTACTATTACTATTATTATTTCTCCGCGATTCACTAAAACTGGATGACCTATTCCTAATGTGTACTCGTTTGGGCATGGAAAAGGATATACGGCAGGAGGCACCCATGGGCTATTTCAGGAACTACCCCGGCATTCGCCTGGACTGACCTGGGAAAATCATGGAAAACCACGTTTAGGATGGCCCTAGAGGTTTATCGACACCTACTCCTATCAGATTCTAAGTTTTCTCTCTCTTCCTACTCCATTCCCCATGTTTAAAAGTGTCATAAATGTACAAAGTGAGAAACAGTGAAGTGATTTGTGTATGTGAATGTTTCTTTGTTAAATTATATATAACAGTATCTCTGTGTGAACGTATGTTACTCAAATTACTAATTTACAGTAAACATCCATAAAAAAACTAACACCTATCAAATACATTGTTACACATTGTTAATTTAATTATGTAACTAAAATTTTGTGAAATTTGATTAGTTTATGTGTTACTAACGATTTTTACATCCTGAACAACATTTAGCTATTAGGTTTTCAAACTATAATTTTATCTTATGTACCTCTTGTAATATACTGGAAATATGGGCCCAGAATAGAATCTAGGTCCTGGGCTATTATGTACCAGGATATATATATAATAAAAATATTCCATTCCCTAATCGCTCGTGGTAAAAATAAGTATACAAATGAATCTGTTCTAGCCATCTTATCTTGTTTTCTCGGACGTTCCTGGATATGAATGTTGCTGGTAGTAATATGTGTTTGTTGTCATCTGAAATAGGTCAGTCGTGAATTTTTCAATTAACTTCTGCCGAGAGCAACGTCCTCGGTGTTCCAGGTCTTCCCATCCAAACTACTTCAAGCCGGCCTTGGTAGCGTAGGGGCTAGAGTGCTCGCTCCGCGTGCCGAAGGTCGCCGGTTCGAATCCGGCCGCGGGCATGGATGTTTAAGTGTTGTGTGTCTGTTTGAACGTCCTGTCCGTGCTGTGGTGTCTATACTTATGAATCATAAACTTACTGGGCAAACTGATTCACTGGAAGAGATATCATAAACACATTGAGCTGGCTAAATGGCTTAGTTGCCGAAAGCCATATATATATACAGGGTGTTACAAAAAGGTACGGCCAAACTTTCAGGAAACATTCCTCACACACAAAGAAAGAAAATATGTTATGTGGACATGTGTCCGGAAACGCTTACTTTCCATGTTAGAGCTCATTTTATTACTTCTCTTCAAATCACATTAAACATGGAATGGAAACACACAGCAACAGAACGTACCAGCGTCACTTCAAACACTTTGTTACAGGAAATGTTCAAAATGTCCTCCGTTAGCGAGGATACATGCATCCACCCTCCATCGCATGGAATCCCTGATGCGCTGATGCAGCCCTGGAGAATGGAGTATCGTATCACAGCCGTCTAACATGGAAAGTAAGCGTTTCCGGACACATGTCCACATAACATATTTTCTTTGTTTTTGTGTGAGGAATGTTTCCTGAAAGTTTGGCCGTACCTTTTTGTAACACCCTGTATATATATATATATATATATATAATAATAAACTACTTCAACATCACAATTACGCTTTCCCTCAAGCTATATATACCTGTCCGAATCGAACGGTTTTTCATCGGAGCTTCTCCTGTGCCTCCATTATCCCCTTTTGATGGGAACCCCATACAGAACAACAATATTCTAAATGAGGAGGCACTAGTGCTTTGTATGCAATCGATTTAACTTCCGGTGTGCACTGTTTTAAATTACGACCTAGAAATCAGAGCATACATATTATTTGACTTTCCAGTTACGTTCATTCCACGAAAAATTATAAGATAATTAGCGGAATCTACCGTTCTAAGGACAGTGCCATTAATTGTATGTTCAGAGCTAAATGGTGTCACATTTTTACTTATACACATTACTTGCCATTTTTTAGGGGTTAATTCCAACTGCCAGTCTTTACACCACGCGATTATTTCCATGACATCGGCTTGCAACAAAACGCAATCGTCCTGGATTTTTATTTCCCGAAATTATAGCATCATTGGCAAATAGCCTTTTTTCCCTTATTACGTCGCAAAAATCATTAATACACATGAGATACATCTGAGACTTTATCACACTTCCCTGGGAACCCCCGACCTCACTTCGCTCAACGTCAAGAACTACACACCAGCTTCTATTCCTCAGAATTGTTTCTTTGGTACTTGCGAAAGAATGATAAACATGTAAAAATGTATCGAAGGTAGCTGTTGAATACATGTTTGTGTTCTTCGATCAATAAGAATTTTCTACATTACTACATTACTCAGTGGTTAAAGCGTTTTACTGGAGATCGGAAGGTCCCCAATTAGAATCCCCGTCTCGGTGGATATTTTTAAAGGCCCTAACCCGATCTTTCCCTCCGTTAATGCAAGCTGCGTAAAGTACGCTAGAACGCTTCCCTGGTTCTGGTTCTACATTAAACTGTAGGTTTATATTATAACTGTTGGCAGGGAAATTGGCGGGTGATTGCAATCGCGCTGTTGCCGCACCTCCGAACATTTTCGCTTAGCGCTCTCTCTCTCTCTCTCTAACACTAAAAAACGGCAACACTGAGCGTCCTGTGATACCTAGTACGAGCGTCAAAGCACAAACTGTTACTACAAGCTAACAGGTGAATTTAACTGTAAGTGCACGATTTGGTAACTTAGAGTTTGTAGCCGCCCGCAAATACTTGTGGCTACAGCTATCGATAAGGAGCATTGGAACTTGCCGTCCTACCGCTCATACCAGGCTTAGTATGCCTCCTTCGGGAGGGTGCAACCAATCTTCGGGTTGAGGACCAGACTATGCATCTTGCTAGGCAGTATTCAGCCTTCTGAGAGGTGTTGTATCTCAATTTGGCCGTCTGTCGAGCAGGTGTTTTGCCGAGGTCGGGTGACCAACCAGCGGCCTCCTCACGCACATATGATTTGTGGGCCGCCGCGCCCAGCTTGTATACAAGACTCCTTATTAACAATCACACGCTCCGATGAACTTCTGGCCGAGGTCGCTTCAGCTTGATTTCCTTGCGCACGATATTTAACTCTCTTCTTACGTCCTTGCCACAAGTTAAAAATTTAATACCTTAAAAGTCAGCAGCACTGTGGAAAATTTTTTTTAGCCTAATGCAATGTGTGGTGGATGTCAAAAAGCTATATACTAGCGACCCACCCGCTCTTTGTGGTGGGTGAACTGTAAGGTTCAGGTCTGACATTCTGGAGGACACAGGTTCAAATCCCCGGCGAATGCTACAGGCGAGTGCTAGGATGGCTAGAGCCGAATAACTTCCCGTTCTTTGTTCCGACTCCTCTGCTGTCTGGAAAGACCACTAAGTAGAAGAAGCGTGAAGTCTGATGAAAAAAAAAAAAAAACAACAGATTGTTGATGTTTGTGAAATATCACAGTCTACAATTCTCTCGAATTTCCTACTTTAAATAACAAGTCAACGAAGAGGCTAATATGTTGTCAAAATAAAAGCACTTGATTTTACTTTTGAGTTTCAGTTTAGTGAAATGTGACCAAATGATCGTTCTTTTCTTTTTTTTTCTTTCTTTTTAAAATAAAATAAAAAAAACATCGTTTTTGTTTTTTCGTAAATACTGGTAAATCTTATATGGACACTAAAGTTAAATATTTACTTTTATGAAAATAACAAAATGACATATATATATATATATATATATATATATATATAAATTTCTTATGAATTATCCTAAGTAATATCAAATTCCCGTTGAGTGATAGAGTTTTCAATGTGTCGCGAATGTGCCTATTATCGTTGCTACCCTAACTCAACTCGATAATGTTACCGGGTAAGGGGGACTTTTACGCGTAATCCGAACTATTGAGAGTGCTGGCATACTTCACATGAACAAAGCTGAGATATTCCCGAGGGGAAGGTCAGGTTTAGTGTACGTAGAAATTCTGGAATAGACCAGGATCCTTCTGATCCGCAATCAGGAGCCTTAACCAGCTGAGCCACTATTATTAAAGTAATCAGATCTCACTAAATAAGTTATGTGATCTTATCAAAAACTCGCTTGCGAATATGTCTCGCTGGAAGAGCGATTTATAAGTTTCTGAATTCAGAGCCTTCCAACCAAATTGCTACACCAATCGTAATACGTTTTCGACGTTACCATGTTGACCGGTAGCAAAGAGTAGAAGCGCTCTATCAAAGAATTATGCTGTCTTTAGATCTCCATACGAGAATTTCGTAATCTTTTTCATAGCGTCGCTAGTGTTACAAGATCGTTATTACTTCAATTCTTCATACTTTCGTTTAATCTGGTCACCGTTAAACTTAGAAACAGCAGATGGATTCTGGTGTTTATAATATTTAATATAGAATTATGCATCCCATCCCGCCTCTATTTTTCACAACTTTCACCAGTTTAAACTCTTTGTTGGTATGGTTTATTATCTCATTAATCAACTACTTTGTTCAGCTGAAAATAATGATCGCCGAAAGGGGGCGTCCATTAATGACGTGGGATGATTTTCGGGAATTCCGGACCCCCCCCCCTTTTTCTCTGGTGAGACTTCGTGAGATCTGGTCGTACCCACCCCCGTCCCCCCGTCCCCCGTCTAAAATGACGTGAGATTTTGACGGAGGCACCTGCTCCCCTACTAATCGACCTATCAACTTTTTGAGACCTTTTTTCTTAGGTCTCATGCTTCCAAGGGCGGTTATACCCCCCCCCCCACCGTAAGGTCGGTTTTTGGACCAAATACTCCCCCTAAAGTTGACTTTCTCTTCATTTACCATTCTGCAAGAATTTCAAAACCTCACGTGAGATTTCAGTTGACCCCCCCCCCCCCTTTCCTCCTTGGTGAGGTTTCGTGAGATTTCTCCGGACCTCCCCCCCCTTATTTCACCTCACGTCATTAATGGATGCTCCCAACCGGTGTTCGAAGCGTCTGAAGGTATACATGGTCACTATCTTGGGAATTTTAGTTTGGGCAGTTCTCTCCTGCCTTCGCCATTATGGAAGTGTACATAAGAGTTACTGACTATGCGGATGACTATGATTCATGTTGTCTGGGTTGTAAATGAAGTAAAGAAGGTAGGCGGTAAAGTATGGTTCCGGCGCATTCATGCCTATTCTTCCAAAAGAGGCCGATAGGCGGAGAATTTTTCATCTCTATTGTCATATGCCCTCACTGAGAATAAGTTTGGGTTTTAACCAAGAACTTCAGTACGCAATCTAGTGGTTAGAAATCGAGTAGCAGTACCTCTTCCGGATGATGAAAATATCTTCCATCACAGGGGTTTGAAGCAGCCTAAACTCGCTTTTTTTTGTTATTTATAAGTTTGCGCCTTGTCTACGTTGAGATATTTATTGGTGGGAAAAGACCAGGAACAGAAGGAATTCGATTATAATATTTTGAAAAAACCACCGTGACGTTCTCCTGGAATGATTTCAGGAAACCATGGAAAACCAAATTTGCATGGCCTGATGGGGATTAGAACCCGCTTCCTCCTGAATGCGAGGCCTGAGCGTTACCGTTTATCCACCTCGCTAAGCAGCTAACATCGTATAGTATATCGGACACAATCACTGTATCACTAGGACCTTGGCTGACAAGGCGGGATCACTTTATGCAGCTGTTCATTAAAAATATCTTGTTAGTTTTAGTATATCCTGCAAACGTTTTCTACAGACATGCAGTAATTATAATAGCTTTCCAATTTCTGCTTTTCTTTTTAACAGGTCACACACAGTATTCATGTTTGTTTTAAACTCTGGTTTAATCATACTTGCGATTAAGTTGTCAGGTTTCAAAGAACCTACACGGCATACGATTGAGAACTGTACGTTGACCTGCAGTTGCCGGCTGCCTGTTGCATTTCCAGTTCTTCTAGAGCTCATATGTTTAGCACCAGTCAACAGCCTTTCGACATTTATAACCTTCGTGCTGCAACTTTACTGGAAAAATAAATATCTCGTATTCGTCTGAAGACGTCGCTGTTCATTGGTATCACGCTACTGTGGCAACTGCTACGCTCAGACAAAAACACTTGTCGAATATCTGCTTTTGATCATCAAATGCAATAAGATAACAAACCTGATCCTTTTTTTTTTTTGGCTTTCGGCGGCTAAGGCCATTCAGCCAGCTCAATGTGATCATATTTTAGCTTCCAGTGAAAAATTAGTCATCCAGTGTACATCGTATCTTTCTATGTATGGACACCACAGGACGGACAGGACATTCACACAGACACACAACACTTAACATCCATGCCCACGGCCGGATTCGAACCGGCGACCTTCGGCACGTGGAGCTAGCACTCTAGCCCCTACGCTACCGAGGCCGGCACAAACCTGATTTATAGAGTGTATTGCCATGCTGTTTAACTGAATATGCCTTGCTTACATCTGTTGATTTTGACTCTAAACTAGGTCCTATTCGTGCTGATGAAGCGTGTTAATCCAGACTGAAGAAAGATGAAAATAATGAAGCTAAGTGTCGAAGGTACAAGATTTCTGCAGCCTCAAACCTGTACCCTAATGTAAATGAACCTTTTCTGGCAATAAAATCACATATTCGTTTATGTTACTTATTTAACACATTTTTAAGAACTCTTGTCCGGACTATTTCATGAAAATTAGGTGGTTTTCCAGAATAGAGCTAGTTGCCCATTTACTCAACCCAAGCGCTAGTGTTCGGCTGTGAAACTCCGGCTAGTCCTGAACCTACGACCAAAGGACATGTGTGTATCGGCGTAAAGTCGATCATCTAACAATTTAATCACATGCGTAGATCAGCTCCTAGATCCATAGGACACGCGATGAGACAATTCCTCGTCTATAGAAAAAGCTTTCCTCCCAAAATGATGATCGTTGCATTGAAATGTCTTTTGAATTTAGTTCTGGAGAGTTTTTAGAAATTCTCCTCTCATTACCACCGATCTACCCGTCATAATCATAAGGAAATATAACAGAATGATTCACCTCCTCGCTTTATACGCCAACTTTTTGCGTCTCGCATCATAGGAGATTTTATTTGACGTTACATGGGTGTGTACAGGGCGTATACTGGCGATGAGGCATGGAAAGATATTGGAGTAGGTATGAAAAGTAGTGCATGGAAGGGAAAAGACGACCATGACCACAAGCTGGCACTTGATTTCAGCACAGGGGTGCGGGAAGATTATCTTTTTTAGGTAAGGGTGTCAGGGATTGGAATGATTTACCAAGAGAAATGATGAATAATTTACCGAAAACATTGAAAGAATTTAAACATAAAATTTGTAGAAGGCAAATGTAAGTGGGTGCAGAATAGGGGAAAGATAGGGGTGTAAGGCAATTGCCACCGGAGCCTGTGCTCCATTGCAATTAAAAAAAAATTGAATTAGTACTAGCCTCCATTACAAGATTCTTCAGTCTCTAATGACTCAGCTACCAGGCCGCTCTTAACACACCAGAACACGACATACCATATGATTGAATTGGGATCAGGTTTACACTGGAACACAGTGTAAACTTGATCCCGATTCAAACATATGGTATGTCCTGATCTAAATTTTAGCATTACAGAGCTTATGTCAACAGTGGATGTTTGCATCACATTTACTTTTTCTTAATAGGATTGGTCGACAGTGAAGATACGTAGAAGATTGTTACGGTTAACTGAAAGGAAATCCACTAAAATCGTTTATAAGGAAATGGTTCCATACTCTCCTCAGTGAATTGAGGGAACTACGAAAATTGCTTTTATTTCTTTATGACTTTGCACCTCATCGACGTTGAGATCATTAGAGGAGAGAGAGGTCTGGGAACAAGGACGGGAAGGAATTCATTCATGGCATTTTGGAAAATTGATATCAGGATAGTCAAATGGGGATTTGAACCCACATCCTCCCGAATGGCAGGCCCAGGTTACCGCTTACACACCACGCTCAATCATACATATCATTTGTAAAAGGTGTTCTTTTGTCACAAACCCATACATAACCGAAATTGATAAATGGGGTATCATTTTAAAGATTAAGATATTCGCTTTGGTCACATCAAATTTTAAGAAAGGAATTTTTTCGAATTTAACCCTTAAATAGACATAACATCCTTTCTAAACGTGTTTTCTGCTAGGAGCCATTTATCTCAATTGATACCTAACCTAAAATTTAAGTGAGTTATAATTAGTGTTGTAAAAAAACGGGTTTTTTTTTTCTGGCTTGAAAAAAAAAAAACATGAAAAAAAAACTTTGAAAAAAAAACATGTTTTTTTCTGGAACACGTTTTTTTTCACAACTACTAAATCTCAAATTTGTAAGGCAGTTATGGTTTAAAATGACTGTTTTAGAGTTTATTCTAAGTACTTATCTTAGTTTAAAATCTACTATATTTTTCTGGTTCAGTAGGAAAAAAAATTACGAAAATATTGGCAAAATTGACTGAAATTTTCTTTATGAACGGGGATTTCCCGTAGAGACTAGGTTGCGCGAGAAGGAATCCCCATTCCCCATTGTTTGGATTGATACTTGCTATTTGAAATAGTGCTGCCAGCCCTACAAAATTACCTACAGATCTTTTAAAAAAATTAGGAATTTAAAATTTATCCACGGTTTTTTGCCTCTTTTTATTACTCATTGGGCTTTCCTTATATTCGTATACTTGTTAACTCTCAGTGTATAGTGGTACTGACTCATTAAATTGTCAGTAAGGGAGCGTGCATAAACCATTTTGGCCTCCTGTGAACCCCCACGTAGCCCTACGTGGCTTTTGCCTCCCCCCCCCCCCCCCCATCCGCTCACGAAGCACGTAGCTTTCTTTCTTTTGATTCCAGAAGACATTTTGTACTGTTTTCTCTTGTCAGACTATTGTAAATTGCATACGGATATAATTAACTGAGGGAAATAAATACTCACATGCTGTTGTGAGTTCAGTTCCTCTTTTTAACTGTGAAAAATGTTACGAAAGGAAAGTTACATGGCCTGGCTCGGAACCCCCATCCCCACGTAGCCCAGCGTAGCCTTCCAGCTAACCCCTCCTCCCTCTGGACCGAGCCACGTAGTTTGTGCACGGTCCCTAATTATGAATCGTTTCCTTGCAATCGTTGGTGTAAACAAACGATTGAAAAGAAATAAAGCTCCTATTTTGTATGATAACAGATTTTAATTCAAACTTAAAAGACCGTAATACAGAACTATTGGCGCAGTCTTTATGCGCAGTGTGTACTTTGCTCACAATTTAAAATTGCAATCTCAAAATCTTTTGCGTTCAATACAAGAACAACCAGTAAAAGAAAATTTAACTATTTCTGAAGTTAGAGGAGACAGAAGAAGAGACAGAAAATTCCGACACCAACCGAACTAGTGTGGGGACATCCATAAATTACGTGAGGTGAAATGGGGGAGGGGGGGGGGTCCGGCGAAATCTCACCAGATCTCACCAGGGGGGAGGGGGGGGGTCTACGGAAATTTCACGTGAGATTTTGCGAAAAATTTGGGGACAGTAGAGCAAAAAAAAGGTCTACAATTTGCGCCAAAGTCGATTTTAGGAGGGTATTTCGTCAAAAACGTTAGGGTGTGACCTAAAAAAAAGGTCTACAAAAGTTTCCAGGGCGATTTCTAGGGGGGGTTCTCACGGACCAGATCTCACCAGAGGGGGGGGGGGGTCCGGCCAGATCTCACGAAATCTCACCAAGGGGGAGGGGGGGGTCCAGAAATCCGGAAAAACACCTCACGTAATTTGTGGATGCCCCCTGTTGGTAGTGCTGATACTAGTGAATGTGGTACTAACATAGAGGATGAAAGAAATTATGTTACCTATATAGATACACTTTTGAATCATTATGTGAGACATTATATGATTTAGTAAGACTTAAAACACACTTGAAAATGGAAGTTCCTTAAATAAAACTATAATTTATCAAATATATTGCTTTCTGAAAAAAAAAAAATTAGAAAAAAAACACGGGTGCTCGGTTTTTTTTTTCACAAAGCTGAAAAAAAAACATTTTTTTTTTCAGTTTGCAACACTAGTTATAATTTTAAAAACTAAAATTTCCGCTTTGGTCTCATTGTATTTTAAGAAAGAAATGTTTCTAAAATTCTACCCTTAAAGGGAAAAAGTATCAATTTTTCTAAAACCGGTTTTTTTTTTTTTTTTTTTTTTTTTTTTTTTTTTTTTTTTTTTTTTTTTTTTTTTTTGTCACGAACATAACCGAAATCGTTAAATGAGGTACCACTTTATGGATTAAGGTCTCCACTTAGGTAGCATCATAAATTAAGAAATTTTCTTTACTGAATTTGATCCTTAAAGAGCAAAATTATTTACTATGAAGGTCGCGCGATGAGGCAGTTGAGAGCCTAGCCGCTAGATAACAGCAGCAGATATAGCAGAGAGATTAATAAACTGCTTCACTAGCGTCGACAAAAACTGAGTGCGTTAACAATAGATAGCAGCACCACATATCACTGAGATATAAATAAACTGTGTGTTTTTTTTTGTACAATAAGTAGCTTTTCGTATATTTTTTTTATGTTACGGAAACATTTCTGTTTTGCTATACATATATAAACATTTTAATCGCGAAATTTTCTCACGGTCTATGATGCAGCTACACATATCACAGAGAAATGGATATGCTGTGTGTATTTTGTTAAGGTTCGGGACTCCTAGTTAGCGTAGCATAAATTATCATAATTAATTTTATCATATATTTTCAATGTGAACTGCAATAGAACTAAATGATCGTTAAGTGCTAATTTACTAATCTGTGCTTCATACTAATAGTAATAATCAATTTCTGTAGGCTTACTCAGGAGATATCGTACTAGTAGTTGATAGACAGACCTACATAAATTCGCCAGCAGCATATGTGAACATATCCTGTTAGAATATGTCGAAAGTGAGAAACTTAAATTAGGCTTTCAGTGCTCATTTTGAATACTTTATACGCAAAAAGTAAAATATGCTGGTTGCCTACTCTACCCCAACAAACTTTTGAGAATAACATCGTCCTATTGAGAGCTATGAATTAACTTCTTTTTTTTTTTTTTTTTTTTTTTTTTTTTTTTTTTTTTTTTTTTTTAGCGGGCGTTCTAAATCTATAATTGTAGATATCGCATTAAACACTTCAAAAACAGTAGTTACAATAAATCTAAGTTATGAAATGACATTGTAGGTTGTTTCCTATCTGACCTGTTTGTGAAACCGTATGCAACACAAGCTGGCATTATAAAAATTTTGATATATTATTGAATGAAATATTGAGAAGGGGAAACACAATGTTAAAATACTGATGTTTCGGGATAAGTAACATGGCCGCCGCGCATGCGCAGTAGTATCCAAGAGTTAACAGGAGACTTCACAGTTTTAGCGGTGTTTCGTCTCCTGACTTTACTCTCCTCCATGGTTTAGCTCAGTGTTCATATGTTTTACACGTCCAAAAGTTTTTCCTAATTGCTTCATAATATGTTGTAAGTATTTTTTTTACATACCTATCACACTAAATAAATAAACAATTGCTACAGATGAGGCGGTTCTTTTTTCATGCCATTAAAACTACCATCCTCATTATTAATCATATTTTATTCGCGAAATTTTCGCACGGGTCATCTAGTAATGAAAATTACGGTTTGTTTACAGTGGTACGTCCAATGCACGTCAGAGACGAGAAATTGAACACAAGAATTATTTGGTGTCAGGTGCGTGTCGTTGATTTCGTCCTTGGTGCCGGAGGCGGTGTGACCCCGTTGCGGCAGCGGAGGTCATCCCCAAACCGGAGTACCTTGCTCCGTAGCTACTGCCACGTCCTTCGCGCTGCTCAACGTGGGAGGAGGTCCCGGGGGAGGGACACACACACGTCAGCGCCACCAGTAATTTGGTCAAAGATTTATATTCCATCCGGCTTTCGTGTACGACCGTAGTAAAAGGGAGACCTCAGCAATTACAGACTCTGATATTCGAGAGTCATATTTGGGAACGAAACCTTCTAATGAAGTTTCAGTGGTGCGTTTTATGTTAGTACATTAGCACTTAACGATCATTTATGGATCTTTTACAACTGGAATTAAGGAACGGCCAAAATAATGATAATTTTTGTAGGTGTTCGCTGCTTTATGGCTTCTTCAAGTGTTGTGACGTCACTGGATTATCCTCAGGCTCTTAAAATCATTATAAATTACGTCCAAGAAGAATTAAAGGTTACTGCGAAAAGGTGTATACCCCTAGGCCACACTTGTGGTAGCGTTCTGATCGAAATTATTTTCTTTAGAACTATACTTATATTAACTAAATTTTCAAGTCAAAATGAACATTTCCGCATAAAACGTTTTGGCTGATTCAGATTCGTCCAACCACAAAGTGGCGATTTTCACTTAATTTTAACAGCTACAAAAATTACCCGCAGTACCCATGATTTTATCTATGGTAACACAATTAAAGTAACCAAAGTCTAAATTACCAAAACTTAAGCGACGCATCTAGAATAATAAGTCCAAAAGCATATTTATTTCCGTTTGCGATCTGTTTATTAATGACTGTATACCTTCTGAATCAAAGAAAGCTGTCTTATGGATTCACTAATTTCGCAGTCCGTATGTTGAATCCCTGTAAGTTCTCATTCATTTAACCAGAAATATGTAACTGCGCACATAGGATTTTTACTAGTATTAACACAATTATAATACAAATTTTAAAAAAAAAATCACTGGTAGTAAAATAATTAGAAGCGATTTAGATAATCTTGATATTTAGAAAATGATACTCGACTTCACCCTTCGTCAAATTGTTTGGATTTTTCAGTTTATCCCATCATTTGTACCATCGTTAAACGAAAAGTCATAAAAATTTAATTATTCCTCTTTATTTCCGAAACTAAAGATCCGAAAATTCCTTCATAACTTTCCAATGTTTGCACGGAAAATATAACAATGTTTATTAAGTTCAAAAATTTCCTCAAATAACTAAATAATAATTTAAAAAGAAATTGGGTATCTCAGCATACATTAGTTTTCAATTAAAATCGTATGTGCCATTCGATGCAGGATTTCTTAAATCGTGTATTATACTATTAAAAAATTTCTAACATTCACTTTAATCCCAACCGAATTTTATTTAGTTTAAATTGTATATACTATTTAAAACACAACTTGAGAAAATGAATAACCACATTTTAAAAAAAATATAATACACAACGAAACTTTCATAGAAGAACAGTAACTCACTATTGATAGATTCTTTTTTTAATAAGTACCTACTATTGTATGCTGTTCACCCTCAACTGGCTGCTCAAGGTCATATTCCCCTGGCCCCGCTCCTCACCTCACCTTCCCTCCCGTTGCCTACCCCTCCGAGCAGACCACCGTGTCCACGTAGCCGTGTGGTAAAACTGACAGCGCGCACTCTTTCCCCTCCGCATGTAGGAGTAAGGGCAGCGGAGTGGGGATAGAGTATATGACCTTGAGGCACCTCTGTTAACTGAACCCGGGAATAGTGAAATTCTGTCAGAAAGACTAATACCTTTTTATTCTTACGGCTTTACATATCGTCGACGTTGTAATGTTTTATTCGATGTTTAGGTTTATACGGCCTCCGTTGTTGGTCAAGTTGTTGAGTTTGAATTTTTGATTGTTTAGAAATACTTAAGGTTAAATACACCTCTTTCTACAAGCGAATGAAATAATCTGTTCAGGTTATGACACATGCCTAGCTAGTACAGCTATGCTTTATAAATTCACACCTATTTCAAATAATTAAATATTCAATTAAATCATTAATAATTAGTAATTAAAAATACCACTAAACCCAACAGATTATATCGTCAAGTTCATTATAGGCGGCTGAGGAATGGGTACAGGGTGCGGGAAGGAATTCGGCCATGGCCTTTTAAAGAAACCATTTGGTATTCGCCTGTAGCGATTTCGGGAAACAATTTTAAACAGCGTTATCTTCAATGCAAAGACGAGCATTGTCACTCAATCACTATGATCGGTATGGATGGCATATAGTCAACGACTTGATCTACCAGGGGTCCCCAAAGTGGTCGATACCGACCCCTTGAAGTCCATAAGAGATCTCCTGGGGTCGATTAATACAGAGGGGTTGAAAGGAGGTAGAGTAATACTAAAGAGGATGAATTATACTGTACAGGAAAAAATAGGACTGTTCTACTAAAAATCAGGTCAATAAATAAAAGTAAAGCTCATCCTATCAATTCTCGTCTGTTTGCGAAGTCATGTAAAGTAAATGATGAAATATGTGACAAGTTAAAATAGTGCAACAACCATCTGTTATTTTTGGCAGGTCTTTATTTCAAATTTATTCCATCTATCCAAAGTTTTGTTCCTATTTTTTGAGATTATTATAATAGTGGAAAGTATCTCGTTTTTCTGTTAATTTCATTGGGTGGATTTTATAAATTATTTCGTTGAGTTGTTATGCAGGCCTCCTTATTGCTTAGCATCAGAAATACCAAAAATGATTTAATGTTTTTATTAAATACTTGTGGTGGTCGGTAAGAAGGCAAATATCGTATCAAGGGGTCGACGGGGTAAAACGTTTTGGGTACCACCGATCTAAACCATCCTTAGCCCGCTATTGTCTGCAGGGAGGTAATGACGTAGATGGAGCACAATGTGATCTCTACAACATGTTTGGTATGGAGGTCACCAGCCTCTCACTTCTTTCTCTTCATATTTTTTGATGACACGCAATGAATAGTTCTAGTATGTATACATCTTCAAACTCATTTATCAGCGAAAACTAAATGAAAAAGCTGTTGAGGCAGCAGAGACATAATACATGCATCTCCACATTCTTAAATTCCAAACGCAAATTTCCGGTCGCGGCGATAACACGGTAGCTATTCGTCACTTCGTTTGAGCAACATCTGCGGCAGCATTCCAAGCCGTCCACTGCTAAACTGAGCTGCCGACAAATTCCGTGATTGCCAGTCGTCGCGGGTGCTTTGTGGGATTAACCTGTACACGACGTGCGTGCTATAATCCGCCATGGTCGGCGCCTGTCCTGAAAAATGCCAGTCGACGCAGGGATTCTTGTCGGGAGCCGGCAGCAGCTCCCAGATTTGCATACCGGTGCCCACGGTCGTATTAACATTCTTCGTGGCCGTCCTGCCGGCCCCAGCAATTTCCATCGGGAATTAATCGACGCGTTGCCGCCCGCCTCCATGCCCAACTGACCTTGCGCTCCTCCCATTCGCTGTCACAAGGGCTGGATGACGATGGTCAAGTTCCTAAGGCAACGGTTTACCCTCTTGAGTGTAGAATAATATGAATGTGCTAGCGTGTACATGCTAGAATTGCTACAAAAATATAGATTATGTAGAAAGTGTTCCAAAAAACATAGAGTTAGGATAATATGACGTAGAAGTCAGTCTCATGAAGAGAATCAAATTTGCAATATGTTTAAAAATTGCAAAAAAAAATATGTTGAGGGCCGGTGGCTAACTGAGATCTTGTGTTTCAGCTTGGCCTTGTCTTTTTACTTCAGCATGAGCATCAGATTCATGGATTTTATTAAATTTGGCAGCTCGTGCTCTGGTAATGTCCATAAAGAAGACGAAATATTCTAATGCCAGAAACAATAAGTAGACACAAAGTAATAGTCTGGTGCAGCGAAAATCAACATCTGTACTATATAATACGTTTTGCGTGTAAACGAAACTTATTAACAGATCATAAACTAACAGAGTTCCAGAGAAACATAGCTTGAGCAACCGATATAACATTACAGCCTTACACACGCTATATGTCCGTTTGGCACCGTTCAGACAGTTTTCAAAATTTATCTATCCCGAAAATCGTATGTCCTTCCAAATAACACAAAGTATTTCCTTGTCAAATTTAATCAAAATAGGTATAGCCGTTTAGGACGTCAATGGTAACAAACAGCAGAGAGACAGATTTACTTTCACATTTATAATATCATTAGAGTAGATAATACACGAATTGACTGTTATAAAACGAAGCCTGAGTTACTGATATAGCACAAAAATAGTGTTTGTCATTGTTGTGTTCCGTAGGATTTTTTGGTCATCTTAGTGACAGAGATTCGATTTTACCACATATTCCGCCTTTGTCGTGGCTGGACATACAGTTTAAAGTAGAATCCGAACAAAGGGACGCACAGTCATGTTCATGTGATCAAAATATGTTTAAAAATTCCAACTCCCAGTGGGATTTGAATGCTGGAGCAAACAGAGAACGTTTTATATATTGCGCCACAAACCCGCTATCCGGCAAAGCATTACAGAGACTTACATATGCTATGCTTCTTTCTATCACCATTCAGTAATTGGACAGAATAGATCGTTTATACAGAAAATGTATCCTATCGCCTTCCCAATGGCAAATAGTACCTCCTTGTCAAATTTCATACAGATCGGATTAGCCGTTTAGCCCCGATAACGTAACAAACAGTTATTTTGCATTTATTATATTAGTCGTCAAGCGTAACAAACAGACAGGGAGACAGATTTACTTTCACATTTATAATATCATTAGTGTAGATCATACACGAATTGACTGCTATTTTATCATGACACGCAATAAAACTGACAAATAATTTACGAAATAGGCATCTGTCATCCCGTTGGCTCAAAAAAGTGATGGTTTGCGGTGCGAGACATACGGTTAGCTGAACAATTCGTAAATACCAAATTGTTTGCAAAAGACTTGTATTAAATATCAAACTTTTCCGCAGTGCGTATGAAGTGAGGGAAAAAAAAAACGAAATTTCTGATGTTGATTCGTCCGTCAAATCGGGGACGATAAGCCTGCAGGATCCCTTGGTGTCTTTCCGAATAGGAAGCCTGCGTTCTTTATTTATTCAGAACAAAAACAACGTTTTACACCGATCATACCCCCATCAGATACATCCACACAATATTGTCAACACTTAAGAACTTCTATCATTGGGGAAAGGCAAAGGGAAACCATCCTAGTCCCAAAATTTCGCAAGAAGAGGAACCCATCAACCTAACGATTGAGGAGAAAAAAGGTTAATAAAAGTGTAAGGTTACAGATAAATTCGGTGAACAGGAGGGGTAGTTTTACGCACCACTTCTCATAAAATAGTGCAGAATTCCGTATTACCATTACAACTATAGGGACAAGGAAAATAGTCAAGCTATGAGCGCTGCGCTCCGGTCTGTGTTTACCATTTCGATGGAGAAACTCCTCGGGACGTATTCCATTGCAGGCAAAGTAAGTTTTGGAAAGTCCTTTCGGTCATTCAGTATTGACAAAAATGACTGGTTCATTGAGAATAGAACCCCAATCGTCCTAACCGTAATCAGATGCCCTGCCGCCTGAACATACCTGTTGTGTATGTAAAAAATCAAATCTACCGATAAGGAAAATTTAGATGTTAATGACTGATTAAACTATTTTTTAAGTTAAATTTTCTGTTACGTTGCATTGTTTTAAATCAATCTTGTCATTCCGATATCTAGGGAGCGAAGTTATCATGAACGAAAATCTATAGGAGTAAATAAACACATTAAGGAATTTCCGGACGTTTTACCTGATTAAGAACCTGATTTCAGGACGTTACTCTAGGTGAAACTTCTATAACCTGGTTGTATTAAGTGTTTTAGAATTATGGCGTTTTTCTCGTGTGTAGAGCTTTACGACTCGTCAACGTCAAGGTCATTAAAGCCGAGACGAGAAGGGCAAACGAACGGGAAGAATCAGGGCACGGCGTTGTAGAAGGAAACTTCCTTTTTTCCACTTCAAACCTATTTCGAGAATCCGTAGGAAATCAGCATGGTCGAAATGATTACCAAAATTCGCCCTCATTCCGAATATGGGCTCATATCAAAAAGACAGAGAGGATTAGACTCCACATTGAAAATTAGATTGCTGACAGGCACAAAAAAAATCTAAAGGATGAGATCACTAATTAAAAATCAGAGAGCTGACTGGAAAAGAATCGGGAATTGGACATATAAAGAAAACATCCCAGCATTCGCCTGGAATAATTTTGGGAAACCATGGGAAACAGAAATCTGGATGCGCCAACGGAGATCTGAATCCGCGTTGTGACGAATACCCATCAGTGTCGGAAGAAGTTAAAGATCGAGCCTGTGTGGGGATGTAATCAAAATGAAGTAATACACGAAAATGAATAGCTTTTTAGTAAGGGAACGAGGAGAATTGCACAGATAAGATGGATGGATGTTGTATGGAAAGACATAGAAAACAAGGGAATTAATTCGACACAAAGCGAGGAGAATGATCTTACAGAGATCTACGATAATGTCTGAGATTCAGTCACACGTCCTGCTGTGGCGAAAGCGCCTTTTGATGGTAATAACTTTGCTTGGCAAATTATCTCTTTGTGAACGGCGAGTTATTCAACTTTAATATTTGTGCATGTGTTTATAAGGTCGTAGAGCGACATTTATAAAACCCTGATGTTGCTATCCTGCATGAGATACGACGTGTTCAGACGACGGTTACGGCGAAACTTGCTGATGAAACAAGGACGTAAATCGTCAGCGAATGACGCAAATGTATAAAATTGTCATGCAAATAAGATCTTGCCTTATATAATTGTATTAATATAATTGTATTGATAAATTCTCACATTATATTTCTTACATTTAACACAGAAGTAAGAGAATCTTTTGTTTACATGAAATAATTACGCCAAATGAAATTAGATATTCCTATTGGGTAGTAAAGCAGGTACTCAACCACTTTTATTAATTCAAAATCAAAGTCACTTTCAGCAGTCAATTGGTTATAATGAAAATATTGGGAGGAGTTTAAATATGACACTGTTTCTGAAATATGTTTAAAAGTCATGCAGTTGCGGATTAAGTAATTTTTTTTAACTGCTTAATGTCTCTTAATAGCAAGGTCTTTAGAGACGGGAAAGGACGGGGGGCAAGGAATGGGAAGGAATTCGGCCATGGCGTTTTGAAGGAAACATCCCGGCATTTGCCTGGAGTGATTTGGGAAACCATGGAAAACCAAATCTGGATTCCCGGACGGGGATTCGATCCGCCGTACTCCCGAATGCGAGGCCAGAACGCTAACCATTACACCACCAATCTAGGTGCGGATTAAGTAAGAATTTGTATCGGTGATTCTCTAGAAACTTTATAAGTTTACAATTTCAAGTAGTTCAAGTAGTGGAAGATATATACGGGGTATGGCGGGAGGCGCCCACGGGATATATTGAGGAACCATCCCGGCATTCACCTGGAGCGATCTGGGAAAACCATTGAAAATTCATATCAGTTTTTACAGCGCCCTTCTTCCGTGTATCTATGAGTTGCTGTGTGATGACTGGTGAATGTTGTTAAAAGTAGCGTGTTGTTTGTGTTGAGAGTATCTACATGAACAAAGGTATAAAGGTGAAAACTGATACCACCAAATTTCAGCCTGCTCTTATGAAAGTCGCCAACAATGACCCTCACTGCGTAAATATTTGAGATTTAATCCAGTCACTCAGAGCGCAATCTGATTATTAGGAAATGTGTACTACCAGTTCTGCTATTTTGCTCTCCAGGTTCCGAATGCTGTAGACTTTTTCTCCAGTGGGACTCGAAGCACTATCCCTACTGGACACCAGTAGGGAGGTGGGGATGGAGCTACGCCAAGTCCCGTTATAGGGCAGGTGGTGGGGACCTCCCTCCCCTCCCCTCAGGCCCCGGCGAGAATGAC
>JARYHS010009186.1:127523202-127549199 GCA_031002005.1 Vandiemenella viatica
TATATATATAGATGAATGTATGTATGTTTGTTTGTTCTTCATGCAAATCCACAGTTTTCATCCGATCTCGATGAAACTTTGCACATATATCCTATGGAACAAGTAGTGTCTACATTTGGATGAAAAATTTCTCGTCATATTGTCATGTAATTTTAAAAAATTACCGAAACGACCATAGGCCGACGCTTAGGATTATAAGACTCTGTAGTTCCTTACAGTATCGCGAGCTGGTAGCTCAGTGGTTAACGCATTTGCATACTGATGTTTATACCGTGGTCTCCGGAACAAATCCCGATGGAAGGAATTTTTTTAAAAGAATTGTTATTGATCGTATGAGCCACGCCTAGACTGTCAGTTTTTCCGTTTCCATGTTAAACTGAAAATCTATATATAAAGATGAATGTATGTATGTTTGTTTGTTCTTCATACAAATACACAGTTTTCATCCGATCACGATGAAACTTTGCACACAATATCCTTTGAAACAAGGAGAAAAATACTATCTACATTTGGTTGAAAAATTATCTGTATAAATAATACATGTTGTCTTATAATTTCGAACAATTACGGCGATAGACCGACGCGTTGGATGTGGAGGTCTCTGTACTGTTTTTCCAAGTAGCGGTGAGGTAGCTTAGTGGTTAAATCGCTTGCTTACTCAAATTTGTATTGTGGTGTCTGGTTAAAAGCTCCATCGAGGCTAAGATTTTTAAAAATTGTTTTTGATCTTAGAATCACGCCTAGGCCGTCGGTTTTTTGGATTGAATGTTAAACTGTAGTTAGGGGTGCAATGCGAGGCAAATCGTAGGTAGTCTTGCAATGTTGTAGGTATACACCTTTTTACGTTATATTGATCCCTCAGGGGTGATTTGCAGTCAGTGTGTGTGTGATCTGCAGTAATAATGCTCTAAATGAGGACTTAAGTCTCTGTATTTTGTTACGTTTTGTCGACTAAATGGCTATACCTATATTAATAGAATTTGACAAGGAATTACTTTGTATCTGAAGGAATGGCACAGGACATTTTTTTCGGTATGAATAACAGTTGTAGTCGCGAAATTTTGAGAACTTATCGAATGTTGACAGAGAGACGGATATGTGTGTTAGTCTGTAATGTTACGTTGGTTTCTCAAGCTGTGCTTCTCTCGCATTATGTTAGTGTATGATTTGTTGATAATTTTGATTTAGAGACAAAATGTGTTTTTTAGTATAGATGTTGATTTTCTCTGAACTATTGCTTTGTATCTGCTTAAATGTTTCTGGCACCAGTTTATTTTATCTTCTTTTTTGACATGCTTTGCGGGCGTAAACGGGCCTAAGGTGGGATGAGACTGCTGACAAGGAACTTGAGTGTTTCGGGGAAACCATGGAAAACCCAAATCTGGATGCCCGGACGGGGATTCGAACCACCGTTCTTCCGAATGCGAGGCCAGAACGTTAACCGTTCACCCACCACACTCGGTGGTAAAATGATATAGTGATGGCTGGCCTGTCATATTATACCGACTCGGTGTTGTTTTGGACCAATCCTACGTTACCAACATCCAATATTCAATTCTGGCAACGAAATTCTTAATCCACGTGTACGAAGTCGCGGGTATCAGCTAGTAAAGCATAAGTACGGTGATTTATTTCCTTGTTGGTATCTCTCTTATCACTGCAACCCAACTACGTTGGTAGTAGAACTGTTTCACTACATCTGTAAACATCAGAAGTTTTTTGTAATTTACTCTGTAAATTTATGCGGAAACTACGTTCTTTAACTATCAGAGATTCCCGGCCCAATTTCCGAGTCAATTCTGAAATACTTTTGTAAGATCTGTAGGAAGCGGTCAAAATGCATATTCTCGACATTATTAGTCAAGTATCATATTACATGAACCGTTTCAGTGTACCATTAATCGGAAAAATCGATTTTTGCGTGTTACTGCAGTATTCCGAAGCACGGAACCAATTTTTCTTTTTGCCTACATAGTTATAATCTACAGCAGTCTCGTGAGGATTAACGACTGTGGTGGCCACTATTCGTAATTGGAAATAGAGAGAGCCTGGTATCGGCATTTACTTGGGACTCCACTTTGCATGCTGACGACTGCGGACGCCTCCGCAGTCTGCAGTGATTTACGAGCAGTGCTGAGGTGGACGGCTACTGTGGTTCCCCTCTCAACAGGTAGGGACACCGCCTCCGACCTCACTAAACAGCTCCTACAAACAGGTGCACATGTTTACGACCGTGTCACGTCCCTAATACTGCTCAACTTCCTGATTTGATAGTGACCACACCATCAGGTCGACTGCGAATATATGGCTGGGATATACACTCGTTGAATAGCTTGGTACTAATTGACCAAGTGACAATTATAAGGGATGGATCATAAAGATTAAGTGCTTTTGCATATATTTTTTGTACTCATGTAATAACAATACTTGTTTTCTGTCACTAAATAAGAAGAAAATTAATTACTCGGTTAATAGCTTGTTTGATGTTAGAATGGGTTCTAAGGAAAGTGAGAAAGAATGTCTGTGGTCAGCGAAAAGAGCAGAATCGGATTTTTTTATTATTTTTGGTAGATTGTTAAGAGAGGAGTGACAAACAACAGGAAAGTAATTTTGAAGGGTTGTACAGTTAAATTAGAAAGATGATGATGGGCTTAAAATCGGGCTACGACTCAGGACACAGTAAACTGTGTATGATGAATTGTAAGTTTATAAAGTGCAGAGAAAATAAAGGAAGTTTTCTGCTGTTTTTATACAGATGGACTTCTGTAACTTTGATGTAACTGGAAAATCGCGTCAAGACTAAATAAGTCATACATTGATACCAACACTTAAAAGGAATTACATAGTGATTATATGACTTCAGGCAAACATACAGTTTGTTTTAAAATTCTCATCACATTTTCCTATTTCGGCTGATGTATCTATACAATTAGATCTAACAAAAACAGTTTATTAGAAGTGACACAAAAAATTAGGACATGGCATTACGGAGTTTTTCAACGACTGGCAGAAATATTGCATAACACTAATGAAATACTGCTAGTAGACTAAGAATTTGTATCTAATCTTTTCGAAACAGTAGGGAAAAATTAATAAATATAAAATTTGATGATAACCAAACCACTATTATCAGACCCAAGCATTATGTATAGATTTGGTCTTCTTCTTTTTGAAACAGTCTGCACAGACGTTTTCTTGTTTAAAACTCTACAAAGGATAAAACATTTTCCTATTTCAATTTGAGCTGACCCTTATGTTTTATTTTTTAGTTGCTTAGTTTATAGCTTAAAAATTAAAGAACTGAGTCTTTTCCAGTGTGTTAACTATAATAAATGTTCTTGAACCTCCCGCCGGAGGAGCCCATCACATTGATTCAACGTTTCGAAATCACCCTCCAACCTCATCTTCGCTGGAAGCTGAAGTCGGAGAAGTTTTTGAGAACGTCGCATCAAACTGGCACTCTTCCCCGTGAGAGGCCCGAGAACGTTTTACTTCCGTCCTCAATTTTGCAAAGCTCACAAAGAGGATCATTTGTACGACTACTCAAGTTTCTCTCTTTTGCGAGTAAAAAGTAAACGCGTATGGCATAGTTGGCAGGGTTCGGCCGCCGCGTGACAGAGTTTCAATTAACCGCGCATGCGCCTCTGCCATGGCTGCCCTATCCCGATAAGCCTACCGGGGAAAGGGGACCTACAGCTTTACGTCGAATCCGAGCCTAGCGTGCATCTCATGAACAGAGCGAAGATTTGCCAGCGGTAGTGGTCAATTTTAGGGCTCGTAAAAAATTCCAGCTGAGACCGGGATTCAAACCGAGGACCTTCCGTTCCCCAGCCACGCGCCCTAATCAAATGTGCCACCAGACTTCGCGAGTGATTCCTGCCTCAAACCTGTTAAGCATCCTCCATTGGTTGTAGGGGAGAAGCTACCCCCTCGTTGTTACAAGTTTCTGAGCATCCTTGGTCTTCCTCCATCCCTTCAGTTTTTGTGATTTTTCACTAACTGTTAACTTGTTCGTAGTCTTTAAGAAGTTGTTCCTAGATCTGAACCTTGGCCGAACTGTTTCAATGTCTGAATAATGGATGCCTGGAAACTGGTTCACCTTTCGTTCACTGTCAGCTTCTACGTTCCTTAGGACGATTGAAGCCACTAACTTCGTACAGTTAATAAATTTTTGTTGGTTTCATATAACCTGCTATTATTCTATACATTTCATATGATCCAGCATCGAACCGACTTGAATGTGCGAAGTTCTTCCACACAGGGTAGACATACGTATTCTGCAGATGCAAAACTAAATACGGGAACAGACGTTTGCAATAAGCTTGGATCCGCTCCTTACATTGAGTATATCAGCTTACTAAGTAGAAAACATCTAGTGCTGATTTTCACTCACAATGGTAATCTCAGGACACCATAGAGAAAGTATAGATAAAAACCTCTCGATTAGTGATTGCTTACTAAAGCGTCATTGAATTAATACATAGATTGGGGTGGGATTATCTGCAAAAAAACGACGAAGGATTCGTTTGAGTTTATTGGTGAATATTCGAATATCTTCTTTCATTTACGAATGCTACGTAATATTTCGTTCACCAATCTTTTAGGTCGCAATGACAGGAAAGAGAGATTAGAGAAATAAGATTCCGAACTAATGCTTGCATGTACTCCTTCTTTCCTCGTGTTGTGGGAGCGTCCATAAACTACGTGACTCCGTTGGGGGGAGGAGTGGGGGTCGGGCAGAAAGCTACACTAGGTTACGTGGGAAGGGACCGAGGGGGGGGGGGGGTTGTTTCCGAGCGAAGCCACGTAGCTTTCATTTATCACAGTTAAAATAAGGTTCAGAACACACAACAGCGTGTGGATATTTACTTCGTCATTTAATTATCTCCGAATGTAATTTAGATATCGGCTTGAAGCAGCTCTGTACAATAAACTTTTCGGAGCTTGCCGAAAATGTTTTTCCAACTAGCTTCCACTATCCAGTGAGTTATAGAAATCACATAAACAGATCAAAAAATCATTTCCTGATAATTTAGAAAGAAAAGTTATTGAACTGCAGCAAAAATACAGCTCTTCTTATTTCTTTTATCCGACAGGTATAGTTTGCTTTATTTTGTGAATTAATTAACAATGACGAATGAGAAAAAGATAATGTTTTTAATAACACCTCAAGACGAATAGGATCTCTGACTGTTCCCGAGAAAGAGGTTATCGTAATAACGTTAACATTTCATTCAGAATATTTATAGTTATAGAAAAGTCAGTTGCGTTCATTTTATAAGGTAGTCTGTTTAGAAAAAAACGTATAAAATGTCTTATGGAATTAATAGAGAAAAAGGTTACACGATGGGGGAGGGAAGGACAAGGCAAAAGCCACGTTAGACTACGTGCGGGGATCGACGGGGGGAGGGGGGGGGGGGGTTCAAGGGATGCTAAAATGGAGCCACGTATTTTATGAACGCTCTCACTCGGGATTGGAAAGCACATAGTAAGGATTAGTTTTGGTGCAAAGCACCCTCCGCCATCCACAAGATTTCTGACTTGCAGTGAATGGATATAGATTTCCTATCCTGATGCTCAAGTACCAGACTGTAAAGTTTGTTGCCCCACAGATGATCGATCCAGCTAGCGTCGTGTCGAATGATAGACTAAGTCAATGCCACAAAGGCGTACGTCTGACGAGGCCACCTGTTGATTCGTCTCCGTTGTTATAGACTTGGGACGATAGGTTTCGGTTACTAGGGGAGACAGACTAATTAGCCGAGACCTGTTTGCATAGCCTCCCACAGTAAGCAGCGGTTGGGGCGAGGAGAAGTTCATTAGTAAGCACAGAACGCGCTGAGGCTGCGGGCGAGGCATACATCAGCCGCGCCACTGTACATAAAGCACTCCTAGAGACGGATTGCCCACCGCACGGCCGTTTGTAAAACAGCTTTTTATCTCGCTTTAGCACTCACGCCCTTGATGTAAGCGGGAGCTCGAGATTTTTATTTTAATTCCCACCTTGGGAAGTTATTTATCGGCACCAGCACCCGGCAGATGTGTCTGAAAGATAAAATAATTACCTCTGAACATTGTGTTAAGTGACAACGGAAGCTTCTATTTCCCCTACGCAGGTACGAACCAGCATCTTTTCTGCTTCCCATTTCGGTAGTCAGCATGCGGTGTGATTTACGAACAAGAGAAGTAATTTTGCGGTGCCAAAAAATGTATGTCCGAGGCAGGATGTTTTAGCGAAGCCCTAATAAATATTCGCGCTGTTGTGGAGCCAAGTGTAGGGCATTAAGGATTATTTACTTACATGGGAGCATTTGCTACTGGCTTCCCAGATGCAATCAGGACAACTTTAAGCATTTATTTAAGAAATTTGACACCTGTGGCTAAGAAATGATACATGTGCATAGAGAGTACCATCAGTGCTAAGTTTACTGTGTCTCATGTAGTATTAAAAATAGAATTAATAAATTATGGCTTCAAGACTCATGAAAGGCATTAGAGCAGGCAGAGGTTATGATAGTAAGCAATGAGTAGGAATTCGTCCATAGCGTTTTTAAACAAACCATCCCACCATTCAACTGGAGTGATTATGGGAAACTATGGAATAGTGAAACCTGGATGGACACCCAGGGAATCAAACACTTGTCCTCTCAAAGACTAGGCTGGTTAGTTCACTCATCAGCTTAGGTGCATTATGCATACAGAAAAGTATGTTTTATGTTGAGAGTAAAACTTACTTAATGAAAAAAATCTACTATTACATAGCATTATGTCTCAAAGTGCGTCATCTGCTGTGTTGTATTTTATTGACGTGATTTTAGTTGAGGTATCAGAATAAAATCTTTATCAGCTATTCCAAATTTGGTTTGCATCGTTTGGTAAAATTCCTTTACTCTGATATCTGAACGGTTTCTCCACATAGATTAAGAATATTTGTTCGCAATAGCTCTATTAAGTTACAGCTTTAAAGTTATGCTCCGCAAACGAAACATAGCCACTTAAAAAAATGAAATAGCAGTATTCTCCACTACATAAACACTAGTTAGAATTTACTCTATTACAAACTAAGAAATTTCGGAGTAGATCAAACTAAAAATATATTTTTTTTTGTTGCGATACTAATTTACAAAGTTTCATGTTCGGTACACCAAACGGCTTTGTTTTCGCAAATAATAGTAAATTTAGTCCGTTCCTAATATTAGTATAAACATTTTCTTTTATTTTCCAAGATTCAGCGTAACAGATTGAAAGTATTGAAATTTTAATGAAAAGGGAGATTTTCTGCTGAAAGTTTTCATCGTGTGGAAGCTCAATGTTTTCAGTATTTAATAAATGATATGCTATCTTCTAAAAAATGACTGTTTAATGAATCATTACGAAATAAATAGCGTGAATCCAACAAGCTCAACATGCAGCCGTATTTATATCTAGAAACTGTGGCTTGTAAAAAAATAGTGTTCAAAATAGCCTTTTGGAGAAGCTCTAGACTTTGACTACAGACACCAACGCTGAGGGTAAAGCAAGATATGGAAGAAAATTTGATGACCATCACTCTCTAATGACAAATGTAAATTTCCCCATACTCTCTGTGAATCAATAATGTCAATGTAATTATTACTCCAGTATAATTAATGTTTATCCCTTTTTATTTTCTCTTTGCGCATTTCACTCCATTTCCTGAGCATCTCTAGTGGTTGTGTGTATTCCGGTTTCACGTTTGTCGGGTCTAAAAGTCAACGTTAACCCTACCGTTTTCTTTTACTGTAATTTGTAAGGTGTTTGATTCCTTTCAATACTTTATTCAAAATGAATTTAAGCAACGTTACACTACACTGTAACAATTTTTGCGTTCAAAACAGCAGAGCGAGTACTGACGCTGAGAACGAACAAATGTGATACAGAAACTTTATAATAACTGAAAATGCTACTGGAAATAGAGTGAAACGCAAATGGAAGCAGTAAAAAGAAACGAAAATTCGATTGCATTGGCGTATTGGTTATTTATTTGAAATTGCGAAAATTGCCTAGAACATCCAGTTGATTAAGTGATTTGGATAACTTGCAATGGAACTGACTGTATGATTCTATATTTTCCCTTTCTGTGATCAGAACATTAAGTGATAGGACGTACACTCAACTGTCGCACAGCAAATATTGCGATTTTCAGAAAATCAATGTTGGCGTTTTTAATGGTTCAGGAAATAGATATTTGATATTCAAGAGTGCATACTAATTTTAGGTATGGGTATGGGAAGTACTAGGAATCTTTAGTGTTAAGAAAAATAAACGTCAGAAACAACGTCCTTAATTCTGACACGAAAACAAAATTCAGATTGCCATTTATCAGGATATGATACCATTGCATCAACAAAGTATTTATTTCGATGGAAATACAGTTTCTTGTTTACAGCTACAGGAGTTATCTTCCAAGTGTATTGGCGTTAATGGAGCATCAGTCGTCCTGGATTTGCATATCGCTGATCCATTTGGACGCACGCATCCCCTCTTTTTCTCAGCACGGAATCGAAGGCCAGCCGCTCGGTAGCCGAGTCCGAAATATGGCATAGTTCCGCCTTTTACGTCGAGTAGCTTACCTTGAGGTGCTGGTCACCCGCGGGAAGGTTCTGCGCAGATGACCACGAGGGCAACTGGTGTCCAGAATGACGAAGACTGTAACTCAATTTCCAGGCACCGCATTTAAGACGCCGGAAGTGTGTATTAATCATTCAAATGGCCTGATTGCTGTTTACAGTGGAAGTGGATATCGCTCTCTTTAATTGGTGAGGTTTGAATTTCCGTCCGTGATGAAATCGCCAAATAGCAGTAAATTATAGGCCATTTTAAAGCGATAACCTTATGCTTTCTTCCTTGTGCGAACTGAGCTGTACCAAGTCATATTAGAACGCAGCCAATACAAGGCCTCTCAAGACAACCTTTATTAAAGCCTAGTTAAATAAAAAAAATTATCCCTTCCAACTTCAGTAATTTCTCTCTTAGGAACACAGAGATAGGAGGTATACGAGGCGCTAGCCCGATTACTACACCAAGCCAATAAAAAAAATTTAACAGCCAAATATGCAGCAATCCGCACTACCAAATCATGATAAAGCTAATAAGGAATGCTTATAAATTTAAAAAAAAAAATAATAAATCAAAAGGAAGTAAACCACCCCGAAATCCCCTACCAATTCATCAAAGGCACGTCATACCAGGAAAAAAAAGTCAACCATAAACAAGTCACCCAATCCCCCCCCCCCCACCCCAAAAATAGAGGTCGTATAAGTGTACATATACTCGCTCCTCCAAAAGTTTTTAAGTCTTACTATTATAAAATTAGGACTAAATAAAATTCATAAGGCACCAAATATTAAACTCGCAATCTCACCAGACGAACCATCACTAACCTACCTACATCGATTATTACAGATATAAATTGTATCTATGTTATGTAAAGCTACTATAGTCTCCCTCATGTCGATAACAAATGAAAATAGTACTATAATTAATATTTATCAATCTGTAATCTAAGATAAAATAATACAAAAGAAAGACATGTAAAATGTATGAAAGATTTTATATGTAACCAAGACACCAAACAATTGTAAAAGTAGAACATTGCCCAAAAATGTAAAATGTAAGATTCTTGAAGGGAAAATATGTAAATATCCGCTGGTCAAATTAGCACAAGCCACCGACCATTAAATAAATTAAAAAAAAACTGAGCTATGATATAAGGAAGCAACCTGTGATTGCAAAAGCTAGACACTATTCAAATTCATCTCATTTAACAAAAGAAGAAGATGCGCCAGCAAAACAATAGATAAAGGGGACCTACAGATTGACATGGAATCAGAACCACGGAAGCGTTGTGACGTAATCCACACACACAAAGCAAGCCTTGTCATAGGTGAAGGTAAGGTTAAGGACCTATGAAAAGCTCCGCCGAGATAGCGATTCGAACCGGGGACCTTTCAATCTCCACTCTGACGCCTTAATCACAGAGCCACCAGACCATTATTTATTCGGCACAGTTAATATTTTCCAAGTAGCTATAAACAGCCGCAATAAATAAAATATATTTTAAAACATTTCTATTTGTTCAATCGAGAAATACTTTTAAGGAAACTATAATTCGTGTACAAACTTAATGTTAAATTTTATTTCCCTGCCTTGATACACAGTTATATTACCAAGAAATATGTGGACCAATTGTAGTAACGCACACGCCACATTTGTTAAGAGGGTTAACGCGCTGCCTAGAAACGGGAAGGTATGTTCAATTGACCATGGTTCAGACCTCGAATAAACGTTATAGTATGATTTTCAGGTGAATGCTGGGATGGTTCCCAGTTTTCGCCAGTAAAATACTTACTCCTCAGACAAATTATCGCATAACTCACAGAACACCAGTTAATTATCTACAGATAGCTCCACTACAAACGTTTTTTAAAAAAATAATTTAATTTAATTGCAATGGAGCACAGACTCCTGTGGCAATTTCCCTACATCTCCCTCTTCCCCCTATCCTGCAGCCACATACATTTGCCTTCTACAATTTTTTTTCTTTAAATTCTTTCAACGTTTTCGGTAAATTATTCATCATTTCTCTTGGTAACTCATTCCAATCCTTGACACCTTTAACTAAAAAAGAGAATCTTCCCATACCCTTGTGCCTGAAATCGAATGCCAGCTTGTGGTCATGGTCATCTTTTCCCTTCCATGCACTAATTTTCATACCTACTGCAATATCTTTCCATGCCTCATCGCCAGTATACGCCCTGTACACTCCCATTACCCTCCTCATCCTCCTCCTGTCTTGCAATGAATCCCATTTCAGCTCCTTTATCATATCCGTCACTGATTGCATTCTGCGATAATTTCCAGAAACAAATCTAGCAGCTCTTTTTTGCACCCTCTCCAACTCCTGTATTTGATACGTAAAATGAGGTCCCATACTACACTACCATATTCCAGCAATGGTCTGACCAAAGTTATGTAACCCAACTCCCTCACTTCTCTCGTACATCCCCTCATCACTCTCTCCAACAAGTGCAGAATTTTGAAACCTTTTCTTACCACCTGTCCAATGTGTCCTGCCCAGTTAAGCTTGTTATCAAATTTAATGCGAAAATATTTAAATTTCAAGACTTCAGCAAGCAATTCATTCCCCTCCTTATATTCATGATTAACCTTTTGTTTTTTGTTTGTATATCTAATAAGCTGACTCTTCTTTGCATTTATCTTGCTCGTATGTGTGGTAGCCACTAAGGACTCAGTGGGAAGCATGTGGGAGCATGGTTATAAAGAGCAAGCCTTGTTCAAACATTTTATTGCAAGAATCATGGTCAGCGATTGAACTTATAGAGAATATCATAAATAATATAATACAATACAATACATAAGAAAACTTCGATCTTGCAGATTATGATCTTAATGAATCCTGTAATCACAAATAATATAATACAATATAATACATAAGTCAATGCAATAACAACCAGGTTAAGCCATGAGAATATCAATAATCACAATATCTCCACTTGTATTAAACATCCAAACAGAAAATCCTTACATGCTTGGAAACGCAATATAACAGGGCAGGCTCTCACCAATTTACCATAATGTAACAAAACTATAACTAGTATCAAACACAATTTGTACAGAGGAGGCAAATACACCAATTATTTCAAACGAAGAGGAATCAGTTTACCTCAGCGTCCTTCAATTTAACCTTAAGAATCAAGTTCTTACCAAAGGGTTCTGACACACTATAGTGTATGTACTCCGGCGCATAAGTCGTTACCACCCACACACACTAATAAGGTGGCGGGAACGATCAGCACCAAATATCGGGGAATTTTGTCCATTCCCGTAACACAATTAACAAGAATGCAGTAAGCGACGCTCTTTGCAGTTGGAGTTATCAGGTATTCTATCTCAAATACCCAATAGGGCTAGAAAATGGCAATTTATCGCCTCGAAGTCACCACCGGCGGAAAACCGCTCACGAACATGGGGCGCAGCAGAGGAATTCCTTCGATTAAAGTGAGCGAGGAACAGTCTCGGTGGAATCACACATCCACCTCAAGTAGTACTTCCGGGCTGCCTGGGCAAATTACAAGAGCTCGCTATACCAGCGGGTCTCTAACGTCTCACTCCTTTGAGGAAAGTATAGGCCCAACGAACCAAGCCGCTGCTGCCGACCGACTCACCATCCCGGACTCGTGTCAGCAATTATATCAACTCATTCAGCCGTTAGAGGGCACCAAAGGCCACAGCGCTCTCTCATGGGCGAAACTAGCACGCGGGCTCAGCAGAGGACGATCGCGGACAGGGAAAACAAACAATGCGAGCCGAGCATGGCTCACGTTTCGATTCTTTTATATAGCACTAGACGACCCGTGCGAAAATTTCGCGAATAAAATACGATGAATAGTGAGGTTGAATATAATGTCACCAAGTTCAGTCATTACTATTCATACTCCTACTTCATTCATCGATTTTGGTTAGAAATCCAGGGAGATAAATGGCTCGAAACACAAAAAACGTATTTTAGAAATAATGACATTTTTACGCTTTATGGGTCGAATTACGAAAAATTCCTTTCTTAGAATATAATGTTACCACGGCGGAAACCTAAGTCTTTAATACGATATGTCATTTATCTATATCGATTAGATATGAAGGGAAATATAAGGCTCGTGACACAAAAATACGTTGTACAACAATTTACACTTTTCCCTTTAATAGTTGCATTCCAAACACTTCTTTCTTAAAATATGATGTCAGCAAAGCTGAGACATTATTCCTCACAATCGTACTTGTTTTATCGATTTTGGATAGATATCAAGGGAGATAAGTGGCTCGAGACACAAAAAACGCATTTCAGAAAAATTGACTTTTTTGCCTTTTATGGGTCGAATTACGAAAAATTCCTTTCTTAAAATATAATGTTACCACGGCGGAGACCTTATTCTTTAATATGATACCTCATTTATCTATTTCGGTTAGATATTAAGGGAGATAAATCGCTCGTGACACAAAAATGCGTTATAGAAAAATTTATACTT
This sequence comes from Vandiemenella viatica, assembly GCA_031002005.1. Taxonomy (NCBI): domain Eukaryota; kingdom Metazoa; phylum Arthropoda; class Insecta; order Orthoptera; family Morabidae; genus Vandiemenella; species Vandiemenella viatica. The sequence goes on from JARYHS010009186.1 coordinate 127,536,267, forward strand.
TTTCCCTTTAAGGGTTGAATTCCAAAAACATTCTTTCTTAAAATATGATGTCACAAAGCTGAGACATTACTCCTCATAATCCTACCTCATTTATCGATTTTGGTTAGATATCCAGGGAGATAAATGGTTCGAGAAACAAAAAACGCATTTTATAAAAGTGACATTTTTGCCCTATAAGGGTCGAATTACGAAAACTTCCTTTCTTAAAATATAATGTTACCATGGCGGAGACCTTATTCTTTAATATGATACCTCATTTATCTATTTCGGTTAGATATTAAGGGAGATAAATCGCTCGTGACACAAAAATGCGTTATAGAAAAATTTATACTTTTTCCCTTTAAGGGTTGAATTCCAAAAACATTCTTTCTTAAAATATGATGTCACAAAGCTGAGACATTACTCCTCATAACCCTACCTCATTTATCGATTTTGGTTAGATATCCAGGGAGATAAATGGCTCGAGATACAAAAAAACGCATTTTAGAAAATGTGACCTTTTTGCACTATAAAGGTCGAATTACGAAAACTTCCTTCCTTAAAATATAATGTTACCATGGCGGAGACCTTATTCTTTAATATGATACCTCATTTATCTATATCGTTTAGATATTAAGGGAGATAAATCGCTCGTGACACAAAAATGCGTTATAGAAAAATTTATACTTTTTCCCTTTAAGGGTTGAATTCCAAAAACATTCTTTCTTAAAATATGATTTCACAAAGCTGAGACATTACTCCTCATAACCCTACCTAATTTATCGATTTTGGTTAGATATCCAGGGAGATAAATGGCTCGAGATACAAAAATCGCATTTTAGAAAAAGTGACATTTTTGCTCTATAAGGGTGGAATTACGAAAAATTCCTTTCTTAAAATATAATGTTACCATGGCGGAGACCTTATTCATTAATATGATACCTCATTTATCTATATCGCTTAGATATTAACGGAGATAAATCACTCGTGACACAAAAACGCATTGCAAAAATATTGATACTTTTGCCCTTTAAGGGTCGAATTCCGAAAACTTTCTGGCTTAATATATGACGTCACTAAAGCGGAGATCTTAATCTTTAAAACGATACTTCATAAAACGGTTTCAGAAAGGTATCCAGGGAGATAACTGACTCGTAACACAGAAAACAGCATTTTAGAAAAATTTACATTTTTGCCCTTTAAGGGTCGAATTCCGAAAACTTTCTTGCTTAAAATACGATTTAACCAAAGTGGAGACCATAAGCTTTAAAATGACACCTCATTCATTGATTTCGGTTAAGTATGAAGGAAGATATAGGCTTGTGACAAAAAATACCTTATAGAAATAATACATATGATTATGTCATCTGCAAACAATCTAATTTCAGATAATAAACAATCAACACAATTATTCATTAGAATATTGAATAACAATGGTCCTAATACATTATCCTGCGGTATTTCCATTTTTACTTCCACTTCTTTTGATACTATGTTTCCTACCCTAACTTTCTGTTTTCTACCTTTTAAAAATTCTTCTACCCTGCAAATCACTTTCTCATCCACTCCAATATTTTTTATCTTATTTACTACTATTTTATGGCTCACTTTGTCAAACGCCTTTGACAGATCTAGTGCTACACTATCAATTTGGCCTCCCTTGTCCATTTCATCTGAAATATTGCTACCACCAACATTCATATCTCGGAATGACCGCGAAAATAAGATAAGAGAAATCAGGGCCAGAACCGAATCATTTCTCTACTCATTTTTTCCACGAGCGATTAGGGAATGGAATAGAATAGATTTACCGGGCGAGTAAACACAAAATCGGACAGGAGTAGCTTCCGATAAAGCACTCCGGCCATCCTGATCTGGGTTTTCCATGGTTTCCCTAGATCGCTCCAGGCGAATGCTGGGATGGTTCCCTACAATAGCCCATGGGCGCCTCCTGCCGTATCCCGTATATCCCTTCCAAACCATTACCTTTCCTGATAGGTGCAATTCACCCTCCGCCAAACACTTTTAGTGAATCGCGGAGTAATAGTAATAGTAATAGTAATAGTAATAGTAAATATCTTGCATATATCCCACCAACTGAGATTCGCATGAATATCCTTGCCTGAACCCATGTTGCCTGCTTGAAAACCACTTGGCAGTTACATTTCCCACTCTCCTCTCCCTAAGCCCCTCCATCACCCACAGTACAGATACCAGCAACTAGTTCCTGGTACAAGCCAGTTGGTAAACAGAACAGTCGCATCGAAGCGTAACAAGCAACATGTGCGTAAACCTTAGGAGGAAATTCATAAAGAAGAAAATTCAAGGGCATTAATACACGATTCGATGGTCATAAACTTCTTGCAGTCTTTGAAGACTTGTGGTATAGGAAAAGATAATAATGTTGGCTCTTCCATCACCATTACAATAACTTCGTCACAGACACATCGGCGTAAGACACGCAATTACGCAGTAGAAGAGAAATAACGACCAAGGGAGGCCTTTCTAAGTAAGATGTATAATATATCCATGGCGGACTGCTTCAGGTGCACGCATAAGAAAACTACAGTAGTTATGTGAGATAACTCACAAAACTTCGCGGAGTGGTGCTACAAATGTAAGAAACTACTTTAATTCCTTTGCATAAGCATAAATATCACTTATTTCTTCTCCTTGAAACAGAAAACAGAAAAAAATATAGCTTTCAAGTAAGTAATCCGCTTCTTTCGATGATTTGTATTGTAGGTTACCTCGAAATACTTTCCGTAATTTTTATTCTGTTGCACTCCAATGGATGTCTTTTCAAATGTTTCATAATATCAATACATCTTTACTCCATCAGATCGTTTCAATTATTCATTGTTTTATGGAGAAAGCATTAAACAGAAGAAACAAATTATTAAAAAATAAATGAGTCCTAGAACATTTTTTGTGAGCGGATGTCTACCTCGACGCTACTCTGAAGAGAAATAGCACGACTAGTTCTTCCTCTTTCAAGGTTTTTTTTTTGTTTTTGTTTTTTGTTGACATCAAGTACATTAGAGGAGGAAAGGACTTGGGACAAAGAACGAGAAAGCACTCGACCTTTATCTTTTGAAGTAACTATACCGGAATCCTTCTGGAGTGATTTCGGGTTTCCATGGTTTCCCGTGGATGGCCGGATAGGGATTCTAACATGTATGCTCCCAAATGATTGGCCAGATTGGTGAAAGGATGGGTGAGGAATTCGGCCATGACCTTTTTGAGGAACGATTCTGGCATTCAACTGAAGTGGTGTCGAGAAACCACAAAAAACCAAAATCTGTATCGCTAAATGGCAGGCCCAAAGGTTACAGTTCACCTTCCAGTTGTAGACGCTGTCATCAACGACCATGGCCCATATAGAAGTCATTATATAGGCTTCGAGTTGGATTTGGTCGTTCCAAAGATACCCTTGCCTCATGGGGATACCTGGGAGATCAGCCAGATACCACATGTTCATGTTGGGAGAGAGAAGCTATGGTACATCTGTTGTCCACAAATCGGAATTAATCTATCCCAAAAACCTCCAATCAGCTACTGACAAAGCAAACGCATTGGTGGAAATACTGCATCATAATTGATACTGTCATTGACACAAGAAGAAGAAGACCTAGTTTAGTTAAACCCAATCAATTAAGGGCATGACCGTGTTTGCTGCGACCCATGAGTTATCACTGGTCTAACGCGACACCACAACTCGTCTTTTATGTTTCATTGTTCCTTTGATACATCAAAACCCCAGCTGCAATGTGGTCTTAAACTATAATTGGCTGGATCTGAGAAGAGAAGCAGTGGACTAATTCTTGGCGAGGAAACAGCACCAGTAAATTATGGGATTCCCCTGTATACGATCAGCTGAGCCATACAGAGCGATACTACAGCGAAACCGTATGTTGTCATTCTGAAAGTGATATTTTCAGTGGGAAATTCCGACACTAGACACCAAGGGCTGAGCTGAGGGGTTACGCAGGGACGTCGTCCAGAACTTCCGTCCTAAAAGATCACTGTGGTCGAAGATATCTGCGACCATGATGAAATTCTTACAGCTTTCACAATAAAAATATCGTTTGTTGCATTCATCTATCGATCTTTGTTTTTGAGATTTTACATTTTGAAATCAGGGACTCCTTCCATGGGACACCCTGCATGATAAGGAGACTGAATTCACATTTTATTTTCAATGGCCTTCGGTCTTTGTGGCCATTAGCCAGATAAAGGTTATTATATACACAATAAAATGTATCAAGCACAAGCTTAGATCACGAAAAATATCTCTGGAAAGATCAGTGCTCAATTCTGTATGAATGAAAAAAGGGGGGCCATTGACATGAGAACAGTTACTCAGGTAAATGATGTCTTGGATGTAACACCCACGTTGAATTAACAGTGGTTCGGCCTTGTTAGGACAAAACTACAATATTCACAGAAATCCACTAGATCGGTTGCTAAAAAACAAAGAAAAGATCACTGGAGTTTGGTGACAGAGAATTATCTTGGGTGTTTTACCTGTGGAAGACTGGCACATGATTCTGAAAATTCACATTAGTACTTTACTTAACTGGTTGAAAATACTGATGAAGATGGGTAACTTCTTTCGTTAGTTATTAGGATTTTTTCCAAAGAAAATTTTCTTGCGAGCTACTTGTCACCGCTTGTGTTGAATGTTGACAGGAAACTGTAATAATTAGGCGATAGATTCCTCGGTCAGCAATGACCTGACTTTGCATAATAACTAAGGGAAGTAGCTCACAATGTTGTGACAACGTCACAGTCAATTCATTCGGGTAAACTCAAAGGTTACTCATCCGAAAGAAATCTTTGGTTGCTAAGGTGAAAAGAAGCTCCGTGTTACCAGAAGGCCTTAGCTCCATTGTAACTGCGGGATGAAAGCGACGTGCGAGCCAAGACGAGTTGTGATGTCCACTTCGGCGCGGACCGTCGATCACACGCAGAATTCTCGGAAGAGCAGAGCTGTCCTCCTCGAAATAACTGCCTCTTAACGAGTAGCGTGGTCATATTCGCAAAAAGTCACGGACAACTGGTCCAGCATGAAATATCTGCAGCTTTCAGGCAGGGATAAATTTCGCGTTATGACCCCGTCGTTTTTTCCTTAGGTAAGGAGGCCTTTAAGGCCTGCTGGTGGCTACGTAGCGGACTTCAAGTGGGACTGCTGTTCGTAGCAGCACCGTTACAAAGTTTTTAAATACACCATCGTCAGAATGACTGTATAACGATGGAGCACATGCACAGTTACAAACAGGTATCAGGGGCGGATCCAGGGGGGGGGGCTAGGGGGCTCAAGCCCCCCCCAAACCTATCTAGGTCCACCCCTGACATTGTAGTTTTGAGACCTTTTTTTTTTTTTTTTTTTTTTTTTTTTTTTTTTTTTTTTTTTTTTTTAGCTCTATGGATTTGAGGCCCGAGGAGGCTATAAATACTACCTTTTTTACGACTGAAGCCCCCCCCCCAAAACAAAAATCCACTGAACGCAAGCCCTGAACCAAAATTTACTCAAGCCAAGCCCCCCCCCCAAACCAATTTCCGCTCAAGCCCCCCCCAAAACAAAATCCTGGATCCGCCCCTGACAGGTATTAACTCTGAGGAAAGTAAATGTATAACTGACATCAAGAAAACAACAAAACTAGGCTTAAAAGAGATGATTTTTTAAAAATATTTTTTTGGGGGTTTACGGTATGTCGACGGCTATGAAATGGGGGGGGGGGGGGGGAAGGAGGGCTTGAGTGGATTTTGGTTTGGGGCGAAGCTTGAGTGGATTTCGTTTTTCATTTTGGAGGGGAGGGAGCTTCAGTCGGGTAAGGGTATGCTTTATAGCCATTCCGCCCTTAAAAAAACCGTAGTGCTAAAAAAAAGTAGCCAAATCTAAAAAATTACCTGTGCCGGGGGTGGACACTTAAATGTTTTTTGGGGGGGGGGGTTGAGCCCGCCCCCCTGTTTCCGCCACTGTTTATAACAAATAATTAGAACTAATTTGAAGTATTCGTTGTTATACAATGATAATTTTAACACCACAGAGTAACCAACCGTGCATCAGCAGACTGTACAAAAATGGCATTATTATTATCCCGAATGATTATGGTAAAAATACTATTACTATATAGTCTTCTCATTTACATTTGATGTGCTGGAGGTTTCATGTGATTTTGCTTGTTTTTGTTTTCTTAATTTGATGAATAAGTGTAAGTGATCCAAATCTACTAAACAAAATATTATCTAAGGTATCGTGATACTCATAAAGGAAGTAACCCTCTCGATATTTACCTGGAGTCACTTGAGGAAGACATGGAAACATGAAATCTGGGTCGAAACTGACTTTTTCCGGATATCTACTCGAGCGTGATCTTCTCATCTACCAACTTCGGTTAAAACGTTGTAGGTAGTCTGTTCCTCTATGGCGCCTGATGATGTTAAGTAAAAGTCGAAAATGTGAAGTTTCCCAATTTCAAAAAAATGACTAAACATAAATACCTTATCTTCCTGTTGTTCAATACTATTTCATACAGTAGGGATTCAGATTGAATTTCTCTGGTGAATGAGCGGTAACGCTCGCGCATGCATTAAGAAGGGCGACGCACAGTGGTCCGGAATTGGAATATAGTGGACATTCAAATTTAAAAAAAATTGCTTTATATAGCATTTGCTATGCTGATAAAAAATTGTTATGTTCAATTTTTGATAGAAATGAGTGCTTCACACTTAAATATAAAAAAATTAAAAAAAATGTATGGGTGGAAATCTATTTTTTTTCACGGCCCTATATCAAAGTGTCAAAGTCAAACCTTATGCAATCATACGTACCTATCCTACTTAATATTACAACATAATATATTTCTTGCGTATCCTTGCCGCTTTGACAACAAGGCGCAAGTGAATTTCGGGGATAAAATGTAACGAACATTCGAATAATATCGATCCAGAAAAATTCCTGTAGGTAGCATTTGCTGTGCTGATCAAAAATTGTTATGTTCAATTTTTGATAAAAATAAGACTCCTTCAAACTTAAAATAAAAAAAATTATGGGTGGAAATCTGTTTTATTTTTTTTAACGGCCCTATATCAAAGTGTCAAAGTTAAACCTTATGCTATCATAAGTACCTATCATACTTAATATTACAACATAAAAATGTCTTGGGTATCCTTGCCGCTTTGACTACAGGGCGCAAGTGAATTTCATGGTTATAAAATAGTGGACATTCTTACAAAAGTCATAATATGAATCCAAAAAAAATTGAACATAGTAATTTTTGATCAGCACAGCGAATACTACCTAAAGAAATTTTTTGTATTGATATTATTCGAATGTTCGTTATATTCTATCCCCGAAATTCACTTGCGCCCTGTTGTCAAAGCGGCAAGGATACGCAAGAAATTTTTATGTTGTAATATTAAGTAGGATAGGTAATTATGATTGCATAAGGTTTGATTTTGACACTTTGGTATAGGGCCATAAAAAAAAATAAAACAGATTTCCACCCTTACATTTTTTGTAAAATTTTAAGTGTGAAGCACTCATTTCTATCAAAAATTGTACATAACAATTTTTTATCAGCATAGCAAATGCTATCTAAAGCAATTTTTTTGGATTCGAACGTCCACTATATTCCAATTCCGGACCACTGTGCGACGCCTCTAATTCCCGTGCTGCCATGCAGTGTCCGGTTTTACATGGTTTCCCGAAGTCGTTCAAGGGGAATACCAGGATGGTTCTTTCAAAAGGCCATCACCGAATTCCTTGCCGTTCTTTGATTCCAGTTCTTTCCCACCATAAAAAATAAGTTTCCCTCAGCCTTCTCTTCGAAACTACTGTTCTTCGACGTGCACCTTTATTTGAATTGATGCAAATAACTTGGGATGGGAAGGGTTTAAAATTACCAATCTTCATTTTAGTAGTAGGGAATACCTTCCGAAGCGTTGTTGTATTCAAGCAGAGTTGTTAGGACTGTTCCTTTTACGATTTCAGTGTGAGATGATAGAAACTTACGGTCTTATCAAGTTAAGTCCATAATATCTTTTATCAGTATTTCGCATTGAGACAACCGCACCATCTATTCAGTCTCCACTGTGTTTTTCATATCGCTGGTTCCTACAAACTGGATGAACCTTGCATACCAACTTCTTACGATTAAAATGCTAATGTTTCTCACATAAATAGGGTAAACTTTTCAAGGATGTTTATAGCATTTTCTGAGAATTAATGACGACACGAGCTCACGATAGAACGTGGTTTGTGGTGGGACGGTTATGGTTGCTGCGCCCAAGTTATTACGTGCCGGATTCTGTGGGATGAAATGTGCTAAGAGCTGTCAACATACCTTTTTCAAAGTGTCCAACCCTGAGAAGGTATTCTCATTTCTAGCTTATGAGAAAAGAAAATGTGATCCCTGCAAGATACCTCATAGGGAGATTAAAACAAAGAACTGTAAAACGTTTCAACGGATGGTATGGCACATCAGTTCATGATAATAATTCATTAACGGTATTCAGTATTATGGTATTAAGCCGTTTTATTCTACGTCCTACAACCAAAGACATATGACTGATATCTACAGCTAATTAAAACTCTGTACCACGCTATCTGTTAATTCTCATACGTCCAAATAATAAATGAATGTTTATTAAAACATGAATATGAGATTCAGACAGACAAACTTTTAGCAGATCATTACAAAAACCATCGTTTTTTTATAATTTTACAGAGCGTAAAACTCAACTGATTTTGCAGTGCATGAAATCTGCGAACTGTACAGGATTACTGCTTACATTACTCCGATAAATTATTACTGCATACTCAGTCTAACAATAACATTTTCCTCACTCGCTCAGAGAGTGATCTGCACGAATCGAACACAACTGACCGACTGCCCCGTACCAAAGATTCTCTATTACATTCTTACAGAGTAAACTTTTCCTACCCGATCGCTACAACACACTACCATCTGTGGAAACCCATAATATACATCCGATTACAAATATTTACACAATTTACAACTAAAATAACAATAATAACATAGTTGTAATAATAACTAGATGACCCGTACGAAAATTTCGCGAAAAAACTAAGATAAATAGTGTGGTTGGCAGTTTGTAATAGGTTAAAAGTAAAACCAACTCAGTTGCAGCAATTGTTTATTTGCTTAGCGTAACAGGTATTACGAAACATATTACGAAACAATTAGGAAAATGTAAGACATACTGTATGTTAAGCATACAACCAACCTGAACAAATACACACAGCATATCCAGCTGTTTTAAGGGTCGAATTTGGAAAAAAAGTTATTTCTTATAATAAGATTATAAGACTTTAATCTTGAAAATTATACCTCATTTTTCGATTTCGGTTAGGTATCAAGGGAGATAAATAATTCGTCATAGAAAAACTCATTGTAGAATTATTAATACTTTTTCGCTTTAAGGGCCGAATCCCAAAAAATTCCTTTCTTAAAATATAATATGACCAAAATGGAGACCAAAAGCTTTAAAATGATTCCTTATTCATAGATTTCAGTTAAGTATGAAGGGAAATAATGGGTTGTGACAAAAAAAATCCATTCCGGAATAATATGTATGATAATAAATAACCAGTAACAAAATAAAAACTGTGGGGTTGGTAACAATTGTCTCTTTTTTTTTTACTTATGGCTTTACGCCTCGTCAACGTTGAAGTTATTAGAGGCGGGATGCCACTGGGGACAAGGAACGGAAAGGAATTTGGCCATGCCTCTTGAAGAAAGCATCCCGTTATTCGCTTGAAGTGATTTGGGGAAACGATGGGAAACCAAAATCTGCATGTCCGGACGGATATTCAAACCGCCGTCTTCTGAATGCGAGTCCAGAGTGCTAACAGCTCACCCAAAACTCTCGGTAAACAAATGACACAAATTTTGTATCGTTTTGACTTAAGTCAGCTAAGGGCGTTACAGGATAGGACTTCTTCTTTGCGATGGACGGCGCTTGATCATGCAGGTGTGTTACCATGTCGATGAAGCTGTTGGAGTATGCGCAAATGAACTGTGATAGAACACCAGCTGCAATCAGGCAGTAATTTGTATCTTCTTCCATCTACGATCAGGAGTCGACAGTCTTTCAATTCAGCTGCATCATTCAGTCATTACATCTAACAGACATTTGAACAATGGGACATGGAACCAGAGTTGTGCCTCACCATGATAGTAAACTACGGCTATCGTATTCAGCTGCAAAATACTGGTCTTAATAGCTCTACTTGAGAGCCCAAGAAGACGTACTCAGAAGAAAGTCAGCGATGCAACGCTTCTCCTTCCCAGCCTTAACGTCAGACAGTTGGGCCATTGAAAAAACCGGATCCAGCATTTACTGGTCATGAAGACCATGCAAAGTTCAACATGAGTGCATAAATAACAAAATTACCACTAATTCATTGGCTATCGTCTCTTTCACGTTGTCCAACTTCAGTCCAGAATTTATCATTGGCTGGCTTTTCCATTTGTCCCTCGTAATTTCTCCGAACTTCGACGTTATTTCAAAACGTTTTTTCCTTCTCTACGATTCATAACTGTCCTATTTCCAGGACCGGAGATTTACGCGCACATTGACATCCCTCAGATGCTGTTGGGAAAGTTTAGACATCAGATAAGGATGGCGTCCTCTCGCTTTGGCCTCTGACCCCTCTCCTTTCGTTCACGTGTTTTGACTTTGAGGTATACACATTCCCGTTGGGAGCTCCTACCTAGGTCACCACACAGATCCGAGTTCACTCAGTCTGGCGAAACTTGAATGATTAGTCCATTCATTAAGATTAATATCGCTATAAGAAGTCTGTTAATTGTTCGTATGTGACTATAATGCTGCATCAGCTATCTGAAATATTACTTTTTAAGACTTATCTATACAAAAATTAAAGACAACAAGTATCACTTAATTACAAATATTTCAGTTTTCTACAGGAAGAAACAACGCGTGTCAAGTGATGTTTAAGGGGGAAATTTTCTCGGGAAACTAGCAGAGTGAGAATTTTTGTATAGCACGAAGTTTCGGCGGTCATATTCTCTGCCGCCATTGTCTAGTGCAACTCCATCACCAACAGGCAGCAGTCAATTGTCAATGGTGGCAGAGTTATGACCGCCGATACGTCTTCCTATAGAAACATTCTCATTCGGCTTGTTTCCCGAGAAAATTTCATCTATGTACAACTCCGAAAAAGCCTCCACTCTTGTATAATCAATGAAATACAAGCTACATATAGGCGGCAACGATTCCAGCCATTGTAGTCCTCTGAAGAAAGCCACTGATGGCTGAAACCTCTGGTTTCAAAATATTGACGCGGTTCCACCCGGACAGCCAAGATAAGAACAACAATTCAATGAAATAATTGGCTGCATACGCAGATAACTGAAAGTAACAATAAATTTGTAAAAGAAATAAAAAGATTTTGCTCAGTACTTATTCGTTTAGCTAATTTGCTGTATCTAATAAAATGTCTTGAACTAAAAAAAAATTCAAATCACAAGTACCTGGTGTATGAATTACGTGAGGAATGAACACACAGACATAGGCAAGGAGTTGTAAAAGTTTGTACCTAAGAATACACATTTAAATGTTTGGACTTAGCGACTCGTTGAAGTTGAGGTTATTATAGCCGGGAGAGGATGGGGGTTAGGAACGGAAAAAAAAATCTTCCATTGAGTTTTGTAGGAACCATCTCGTCATTTGCCTGGAGTGTTCGCAAAACCATGGAGAAAGCGTACTTGACAATACCAACATAATTACTCTATTACCTCTTGCGTTTATCCTGTCTTAACATGATTATACGAGAATGCAATAAAAAGGAAGAATTGTAACAAATACAAAATATGAATTAAAGTATGCACAAAAATATGATGCTCACTTGCTAATAGCAACATGATAGTTTTCATGAATAGATACCTTTCTGACGATTCATCAGAGGGAATAGTTTTCAACAGAGGAATTAGTTGAGACACTAGATTGTCAGTTTGATGAAATTTTGAATGCACCGATTAACGCTTAGAAAAAGATTATTACCAAGAAGGCTGCTAATGGGGAGAATTTACTCACCAGTCGTAAGAGGGTAACGATCAGATTATTGGTAGTTACATTGAAAGCATCAAAGTTTGATTGTCAACCGTCACATACTTATGTAAAAAATGTTATATTTACAGTAATTAAAAAGTAAACCTTAGAAATATTATGAAAAGAAGCTCAGAATGATACTAATATAAATACATAATACTAAAACATGAAGACTGTATGGAATCTCACACCAATATAACCTCTCCCACCACCCACCCCTTTCCCACACACACACACACACACACACACACGCACAGTTTACTGTACCCACCTACTTTTGCCTTCTATAAGTTTCAACTTTAAATTGTTTCAGCATTTTTGGTAAATTATTCATTAATTCTCTTGGTAATTTATTTCAAACCCTGACCCCCTTACCTCAAAAAAATATTTCCTACACCCTTGTGCCTTACATCGAGTGCCAACATGTGGTCATGGTCATCATTCCATGCATTACTTTTAATTCTTACACCAATATCCATACACGCCTCATCACTAATATAAGCCTTGTACACTCTCTTCATCTCCTCCTGTCTTCCAATGAATCCTATTCCAACTATTTTATCATATAGTTTACTGATTGTGTTCTGCGGTAATTTCCAGACAAATCTAGCAGCCCTTCTTTACAACCCCTACAACTCCTATATTTGATACAAAAAATATGGAGCTAATACTACACCACCATATTCAAGCAATGGTCTGACCAATGTTTTGGAACCCAGTTCCTTCTCTCGTACATCCCCTCATCACTCTCTCCAACAAGTGAAGGATTTTGAAACCTTTTCCTACTACCTGTCCAATGTATCCTGCCCAGTTGAGCTTGTTATCAAATGTTATTCCGAGTTATTTATA
>JARYHS010009186.1:127550199-127570320 GCA_031002005.1 Vandiemenella viatica
CATTGAAACCCAAATTTATTAGAAAAGGTATAGAGCCAAGGCAAAGAGCCAACCACTGGCGAGCGAAAGGCAGGGCTGAAGGGGAGGAAGGAGGCTCAAAAAAAAAAAAAAAAAAAAAAAAAAAAAAAAAAAAGTGGTTAAAGCGCTTGCTTACGAACGTCGTGGTCTCCGGTTCAAAATCTCCGTGGAGGCTAAGATTTTTAAAAATTATTTTTGATCGTAAGAGTCAGGCCTGGGCCGTAGATTATTCGGATTGAATGTTAAACTGTAGATATTAGAAAGTTAGGGGTGCAATGCGAGGCAAATCGTAGGTAGTCTTACAATGGTGTAGGTGTACACTTTTTTACGTTATAAGGATCCCTCAGGTGTTGTTGGCAGTCTGTGTGATTGTGAACCACAGTAATATTATTATAAATACGGAAGTAAGTCTGTCTTTTGTTACGTTTTGACGACTAAATGGTTATATCGTTGTGATGGAATTTTATAAGGAAATCTGTATGAAGGGCGCAGGATATTTTTTCCAGTATGATTAACAGTTGTAGTCACAAAATTTTGAGACCTTATGGAATGGTGGCAGAAATATGTTGGAGATTGATTCTCTTCAAGAGACAGGTTCAACGGCGCAATGATATAGTGATAGCTTTCCTGTCATATTATTCTGACTCGATATAGTTTGGTACCAATCCTTCGTTACCAGCAACTTTCTATTTTTAATTCTGGCAAAAAATTTCTTCATCTACGCGTACGAAGTCGCGGGTACGGGCTAGTTTTTTATATTAGCATAAACCAACGAAAACGCCACCAGTTGCTTAAAGTAAAGTTTTAAAGAATAAAAACTTTTAAGTAACTGGTGGCGTTTCGTGGCTTTATGCTAATATAAAATTTTTTACCGTTGCTGACACGCAGCTATGCTCAAGATTTTAATATTTGGTTCAATTTCTCTTTACATACGTCCGTTACTAATAGTAGATTACTTGCCTTTCTTACATACTATCATTTGGAGACAAAAGCGTTTCAACAACTTCAACCATCGGAAATACTGAGGGTGTCCTCGTTATCTGTATATTATACCATGTCATCCGTTATCAAAACAATAATTTCCCAACAAACTGTCTTAATGCCGAGCATGCCTTTCTTCGTATGCAACAAATACTCAATATGTGAGAAATGTGTAGGATGTTTCCTTAAGAAAGCGGGAGCTGTGATATTATTTACAATCTTCCTTACACTATACAATATGTCATCTAGAGAGTTGCCTGAATTACTCAACCGGCCGTTGTTGCTAAAGGTATCACTAGCAATACGACCATATTTTACAAATTAACACAAAAACATTCACTTTTAGAAAATACAAGTATATCCATGAATATAATTCAGAAGCTGAACAGCAAGTAACAGTAGACACTTACATCCAATTCTAAACACAACCTTTAAAAAATACACCAATAGTAATGTATAACATTTTCTTTTTCGTTAATGAACAGACATAGCAAAATAAATCAAAAGTTACTCTAGATAAGTTATTAAACTGTATCAACATTTCTAAGGTTACTTAAAGCGCGATTTCTCAAATACCAAGTATTTCTTTGCGATGACAGGAAAGTGACAAAGGTGTTTCACCATTGGTTTAAGATGATATGGTCTGGAGTCGAACTGGAACACTGCGACTCTTCAAAATATCTAAGACTGACATTTGACAGATTTCTAACATTCAAGAAACATAACATGAATTCCAAAACTAAAAGTTTCCACCAGCAACAATATCCATAGAAAACAGGCTGGATCACAGTGGGGTAGCCAACCTGAAACTCTCCGAACTTTTGCCGTAGCACTGAGTTATTCGGTTTCAGATTGTGCCTGTCCTGTATGGTACAACTCAACTCATGCCAAATGGGTGGACATTAGTCTCAACGACACTTGCAGAAATATGACAGGCTGTTCAAATTCCTCTACTGACCTACGCCTGCCCAGTCTGGGGAGGTGTCGCTGCTAGCAAAATGAAGAGGATACAGTCGCTTCAAAATAAAATCTTGCGCATCTCCGTCTATACTTCACGGTTCGTCCGCAATTCCCAGCTGCATCGTGAACTCACACTGCCTACCATCGCTCAGTTTATTCAAGAGCAAGCATGACGCTTCTACCATCACATTCCCACAGTGCCAGATCCGACAGACCTACAAGAATCATCAGCCACTAACCCCAGGATCTTCTCTATTAGATGGTTACTTAGAACTACAATTAACTCAGACATTACCTGTTCCAATAAGACTATTATTCTTAATTTTCTTGAGGGACTCGACGAGTTAATCTCACTCAAAGTGCCTCGCCGTTCAATGTGTTCATGTCTTTTTTTTTTTCATGGTATTTTTCACTCCTATCAGTAAAGCTTAAATATTCTGAACGATTGTAGTAAAGAAATTAAAAAAATCCGCTACAGTCGAATGGCTCAACCACCTCGCAGTAAGAGAAACAGTAACTAATTTGGAAACGATGAAAGTGGATCTTGAAAAAAACCCATCTTTACTGAAGTACAAGAAAAGTTTCCTAAGAATTTTGAAGGAACTTACAACCACAACTGAGAAAGTCAGCTTACAATTGTGGGAACTCTATGGTTGGGGAAGAATGTCTAAATCTTAACCTTCTGGCTATGACAATGGATGGCTGATATGCCAGTCTCTGAATAGGCTGAGATCAGAACTGGGTAGATCCAAGGCTAACCTAGCAAGATGGTGCTATGCTGAGGTAGATAACATCAAGTATAAATGTGGAGGGGATCAGACTGTTCAGCACATGCTCCGGTGTCTACTGTGTCCAACTTCCTGCACGGAAGATGTTTAATTTGAAGCCTCGAAAAACGCACTGGAAGAGATCAAGTTTTCATCCAGTATAATTTGATGTTTTTGACATGAAAATAAATAAATCCTCTATGCAGTGTTTCCTCTTTTTAAAGGAATAAGGAAAAGACAATAAAAGTTGACTATGTGAGTCCACTGCCAGCTACAATGTTGTATTACCTCTACTAGTTGGTGTAACATGATTATCTCGTCATACAACTAACTGTACATATCATATCACGGTCACAATCACTTAATGAAAAACGGTATACCGTAAGGTTAGTTCAAACCTGTAACACTTGTAAAGCAAGGAGATAACGTTAGCCGCTACGCTGCCGGGGTAGCCTAATAATTCCTTGCACTGTCGCGTTACATCTTCCTCACATACAGTCGACCATTATGCTCTGACAGAACTGTCCTCTGATTGGGACTGTCTGGTTATTTTCTCTTCCGCGGAAGATTGATGAATGCCGTTCCTACTCCTTATTACTTCCATTCAGTTCACTATTTCAAATTGGCTGTCTGATTTTCCAGATTTGAGAATTAGTTTTAACGCCTTCATTTTGGCCGAGAGTGAAGGTCAATTGTTCTAGAAGTATCTGAATATGGCATCCTCTCCGTGCACTTGAAAATAGAACAGTATTATCAATAAATGGAAGATCGAGATTCTTTGGGAAATAGATGTCCAGACTATTCTCTGCGGCAAATGTGACTTTACTTAAAATCATTGTTTGTAAATTTCGCGCGTTGCAAAATTACGAATAGGCCAACTGTGCTTCATCGAATAAGCTTCTTGCGGATTTATATTTTATTGCTTCACGCCTCTCGATAATATCAGGTAATAAACTAAAACAATATGATCACCAAAATATCTGAGAGTAATTGCGGATAGAGCTCTCACTTTCTAGAAACGTTCTAGGAATTGAATTTTGACTGACTCCATCGGAACTAACACGCTATGTGAACTGATTCCAGTATATATAAAACCATTCTTTATACCTGCGTTATCTGGCGCATGTGTCAGTCTTATTAAAATGTTGAACCTGTGTTTTGAGGTTTATTATTTGTAATGGTTCCAGTTGGCGTTTAATCCTGACCTTTTACCCTTCAAACAGTCGCCAAGAAACGAATTCAACAGGTGTTCCGCAAGTGTATCGCTCGCTCAAACTGGGTCGAAGAAAAAGGAGATCAGCTGCTTGTCTCTCGCCTTTTCCTTCCACGAAACCAAAGCTCACTCCCTTCCAATTAACGTAATAATACCGACACACAAACTCGTCTTGTGTAGAAATTTTATTTGCCACGTTTAACTTACTTTTCTTATAGTGTTTTGGTGCATCTTCACCACCGATATTGGCCCTCTCAATTGACAGAGCGCGAATATATAAGATATTCACTGCACCGTCACATTCTAAGGCTGAACATGCCTCTTCGAGTGTAGCAGGAAGGGGAAGGGAAATTTGTTTGTGCACATTTGCAACTCGCTGTCGCATAGTCAGTTCCTGAAACTGCGGCCTTTGAGAGGGACCAATGACTCCCCGTATCTTGTGCTGAAGAGGAAACATTTACGTTTTGGTTTTAGTTGTTGCTCAGGTGAAATTATTTCCTTGTCTCTCTGCGATATGAAAAGATTGAAAATTTGTAATTAAAAGAAAAAAAAAGACGCTCTCATGTTATTGGGGTAAGAGCCCTATGTTGAACAGTCAGAAATTTAGATTTCGATCCAGCGGTTTCAGTGTACACGCTATGTAAACTGATTCCAGTATATATAAAACCATTCTTTATACCTGTGTTATCTGGCGCATGTGTCAGTCTTATTAAAATGTTGAACCTGTGTGTTGAGGTGTTATTATTTATGATGGTTCCAGTTGGCGTTTAATCCTGACCTTTTACCCTTCAAACAGTCATCAAGAAACGAATTCAACAGGTGTTCCGCAAGTGTATCGCTCGCTCAAACTGGGTCGAAGAAAAAGGAGATCAGCTGCTTGCCTCTCGCCTTTTCCTCTATGAAACCAAAGCTCACTCCCTTCCAATTAACGTAATAATACCGACACACAAACTCGTCTTGTGTAGAAATTTTATTTGCCACGTTTAACTTACTTTTCTTATAGTGTTTTGGTGCATCTTCACCACCGATATTGGCCCTCTCAATTGACAGAGCGCGAATATATAAGATATTCACTGCACCGTCACATTCTAAGGCTGAACATGCCTCTTCGAGTGTAGCAGGAAGGGGAAGGGAAATTTGTTTGTGCACATTTGCAACTCGCTGTCGCATAGTCAGTTCCTGAAACTGCGGCCTTTGAGAGGGACCAACGACTCCCCGTATCTTGTGCTGAAGAGGAAACATTTACGTTTTGGTTTTAGTTGTTGCTCAGGTGAAATTATTTCCTTGTCTCTCTGCGATATGAAAAGATTGAAAATTTGTAATTAAAAGAAAAAAAAAAAGACGCTCTCATGTTATTGGGGTAAGAGCCCTATGTTGAACAGTCAGAAATTTAGATTTCGATCCAGCGGTTTCAGTGTACTGTCGCATCTAAATGACAGTGTTAATTGTATGGAACAGGCGTTGGTTCTCCGAAATGTCTGTGTTTGTAGCTGCTATATGTTTTTAAAATTCCGTTCCAGCAACCCACTTTTCTAGACGACTGTAAAATTTCTAACCCATACCGGTAATCCCACGAGAAGTATTTACTCTTACAAAACAAACGCTTTGTCAGTGTACACAGGGCCCGGATTAAGACAGCGCGGGGCCCGGAGCAAATGTGAAGAAGAGGCCGTTGATTTTTGACTGTCGGGGGAAAATTGTAGAGCTAAAAAGAAAAAAAGGTCTATTCAACTGGAGAGATTTTGGGAAACCAAGGAAAACCGAAATCTGAATGGTCATACATTTGGGGGTTTGAACCCAGGTATTACCGAACACCAGTCCCGAGCGTTACTGCTTATCAATCTAAATCAGATGTGTTTTCTGGGACCCAGTTCGGCAGTTTTGTTTATTCCTAGTTGAAGATCCGTGGGAATCAGCAAACGAAATTAATAAATTCTGATATTTCCATGGTTGCTGTAGCAGGAAAAAGTTATACTCTACATAAATCAATCATTATGAGGCAATTGTAAAGATAAATAAAGAAATCTTTTTATCATACGCGAAAGACATCGATCAAACATATTTATGGTGTAATGTAGCCAAACACTTGGCACAAGAAACGCCTGAAGGAGCGGTTATTATGCTCACAAGGGATTGAGAAGAATTACTTTCAAAAGATAAAGTTTTCACAAATTGTTGCCATGAATAGAAAGGTTGACAATATTTATTTTTAAAAATGACTTGTAATTATTCCATATTCTAACCAATAAATCAGCTGTGTTTCGTGGCATTAAATGATCATCAAGTTCAAGTATGGGTACACACATGTTATTTCTTTTGTGCAACTCACATAATGGAAGCCTGCAGTCAATATAGAGGAACCTGGAAGGTAAATGTAACAGAAAAACATCATGTTACTCGAAATATAGTATAATCCACTGAATTTGTTGGCAGAAAAGAAAAAAGTAATAAAAACGTGTTGTCATACTTTCAGTAAATAATCATTGAAATCATCTGTTTGTTGTATTCTGTGCCGCAGGCTAAGCGATCACAGCAATTTTTCATTTAAAATTCCCCGTTCATTCACATCATTCAGCATCGGTGCTTTATCCATTTTTCGTAGGATAGAACAAGAATTGAAAAATTAGATGATTTGCAGATATGTACAACTGGCGCAATCAAAGTCTGCAATTTACTAACAGTTACGTAAAGTGATGAAAATGGGTATTGACGTTGATTTATTTGTATACTTAAATTATAGATGTGTTGAGATAATGTTTGCAACAAGAGGATAAATGGTCAGAAATAAATAAATGAAGGAGGTCACGAGCGTTGTATAACTACGGGTACTCCGATCTTAATTTCAAATCTGGGTGGCCTCCACACCGAAACACAATCCAATCAGCATTTAATAGGATACTACATCTTATTTTACCAGAATCCTTTAAACGACAAAAAGCGACATTCCAAAGGGACGCAACTCTGAAAGTAGTCCAGTCAGAGGGCAACGTGACCGGCAGACCGGAGTCAGTAGCACCGTTGTTCTGAATGCCCTCCTTGTCACATAAAATTTACTGTGACCGCACTCTGTATTTACGACTCATTGAACGCCGTTTTAAAGAGGCACCGCCGTCTCTCGGCGCATGTTTCTGCCAGGTGAATAATGCGTCCTGCTTGCAACAGTTTATTGTTATCTGCACTTGTAATCCCGGCGCGCTACAGGTTCTTGGACTCGGTCACAGGGATCCGAAGTCAGTTGGCAAGTGGGGCAGGCAGACTGGAACAGCTTCCCACAGAGTTCCCAGAACGATCATATCTTAGGATAGTTACTTATAAGACAGTGTATCTTCTTTCATCGAGACCGAATCCAAACGTCAATTCTAAGATAAATAAAAAGAGAGTCACTTCGTCCTGCTGTTGGATTTGGTTCCAATCGTTTCTCGTGTGTTATACGTAACGGTTAAACAGCAGGTGGTTATTGGACGATTGTGAGTGCCATTACTCTTTTTCCCAACATCGATGGATACCATTGCAAAATGATATACGGACGTATTATCTCGCAGGAAAAATTTTAATAATTGGATTGGTTTTCCAGTCTGGCGGTCAAAGACGAGATGGTAAAATCTACTGTCAGCAGCTGATACAGCAGACCAAAATAGCCCTGATGATGCCCCAGGTTGGGTGCAGAAACGTTGACGTAACGCTAAACACGCCTGCTAAGTAGAATTTTGCAAAACTGACGCCTGCTTTTCTCATTATCACTGGTTTTATATGTGCCTCTACACGCAAATGGAATCATAGTACGGTGTATGTGTCGTGTGTAAGGGTGATAGAAACCACAGAGTGAATCCAGGTGCCCTTTCTCCATTATCAGTGAGTGGTTCAGAATTTAATCCAACTTGGCGATTAGGAATTGTTTACTGCCATCTCTCCTTTTCTGCTGGAATAGTAATGGATGGTGAAAATTTCTTCCTTAGTGTCAAGCGCCTTGTGGTTTCTTCGTGGTGGAAATACCATTACCTTGGTATGAGAATAGAAGCTTAGTGATTAACACCTAGTTTGTTCTATGTGCTCTATGTTTATTTGGTAGCAGGCTGAGTGGGTAAGGAGAGCAGTTTAGTCAATTCAACATCAAGAAAGTTTGCTTGGCTAATTTGAAATAGAAATCAATTTGCAAAATGTATTCTCAGTAACTATATCGACTTAGCTATGAGCATCTAATTTCTTATAGGAGATCTTTAAGACGTCACTATTTCATTATCTTTCTCAAGGAATTGCTCAAATTAACAATTAGCTATTTGCTACAGTAGAAACGTGGGGTCATAGTAGAGGTTAACCTTGTTGAGCTACCGGGTCAAGGAATTTTTTTTATATGTCCTCACGGGAAACATGTTGCTATTTTAATCCCTTTTTTTTTTTTTATAACGAACCATGAAATTTTCACTTTTGTCCCTCGACATTAGGAGGATATTTTAGCCCTCAAACGTGTTTTTCCGCAGGTGAAAAGAATCATATCCCTGTTGGATTATATTTTACTATGACAAATCTCTTAAGTTATTAGATTTGGAGTAGGGGAACAACTGGGAATTGGAAAATTTATTAGTAAGAAGAACATTATTTTTGCTTCTTGCTTTACGCCTTGTCGACATTAGAGGTGGAAAAGGACTGGGGAAACGGAAGGGGAAGAAATTCGGCCGAGGTCTTTCGAAGGAACCAACCCGGCAGTTGCCTGGAGCTATTTGAAGAAACTATGGAAAACTCAAATCTACATGGTCGAAATGGGATTCGAACCCGCGTCCTCCCGAAAGCGAGGCCATAGCGTTAGCTCTCGCTCACCACTCTCGGTGTAAGAAAGAAATTTGGAGGTGCAGAGAACGATGAGCAGTTGAAATATGTTCTTAGTACTTTGATGCAGAATTTCGGTGAGAGGTAACTAAGGAATACACTATTAGGAAGTGATGAACATAAAAAAATGCTCATGACGGAAGTCACGCTGTTTCAAATGCTAGCAGCTGTACATGTAGTCTGTTATTGCCTAACTACAGAGAATTACCTGAATTTCGCTGTTTAGATAAATAGTGTTCACATGTTATAGGGATGAAGATACTACTTCTTTCTTCTCCACTTCATTTCTTTACATTTTTTACTTAGAATGTTTCTTTCTTAAAAAAGTTACTGAAATGTCCTAAAATGACCTGACTACCAGCGGTGTAGATAACAGTTATAAGAAAACGTTATCGCGTTTATTCAGAAATCACTGAGTTTGAAAAATTACCTCTCAATGCTGTTACAGGTACGACTATATTGTCGTTACGAAGATCAGTTAATGAACTACAAATTATTTATTTTTTTATTCATAAGTTTATTAATTTTTAACTATCTAGTAAGCCACTTCTAAGGATTTGCGCATACATTGTTGAAACTATAATAGTAAAAAGTTACTTTCCTACCATAAAACATGAACAAATGTTATTGTTTACAAGTAATGGGAACAAAATACCATACCAAACCAGCTGGCTACCAGCAACGTTCTTTGTGCTGTGGATTGCATAACATAACTCCGTGCCTAGACCTCCACATAACTTCCACTCCAAATTCTAAACAAATGTTTGCACTTGACTTATTGCCTCAAGACCTTCTCTCATTTTTCATATTAACTAAGTGATGCAGATTTCCGTAGTTCTTAAAAAGCGTCTATCATGGAATCCAAAAAGATGTACTGGTCTTACATGATGGAATCGATGTTGTCATCACAAAAGGAGAATCTTTTAAGTACACAGGAAATAAATCACAGATCAATACATCGGAGATAAAACTGACTTTGGTACCTGTTTGAACAGGGTGTATGGCACAAATTTTTCTCTAATGAAATATATTTACCTATACGTCGTGATAATAATAAAAACTTGCAGAGATGAAAGAGAAAAGGAAATGGTTTGAGATGTGGAACCCCATTCCGAAAATGACCTCGTAATATGAGGCAAAATTGCTTTTAGATAACTTTACATAGAAACTTTTGTTTGAAGTAATAATTTTATTTAAATGAAATAGTTTCACAAACTGCGAATACATTGTTAAGAATGGCATCCACCATATTCGATCAGGTTTGACAGATTGCACTAATTTCTGTGGAGAGCGTTGAATCAGCTCCGATTCGTTCTAACGAAGTCACAGCCAGAGACAATTCTTGCCAGGAGATCCTCTTCAGTCTGAAACAGAAAACGTTTCATATGACTCCACAAACGAATACTTCGACAGTACACGATAACTGACCTTATCATAGAATATGTCCATTGCATTACTAAAGTTTGAAACTCGAACCATATGCATTGCATTATAAGATTTTGAACATTTCTTTCAAGATCGAGCATCGTTGCACGTAATCTTGTATCTAGCATCACAGTTATACCCTGTTCACTCCGAACTGGCGGCTCGAAGTCACGTTCGCCTGATCCCGCTCCTCACTACCCCCTTCCTACCTCTCAGATCTGACCGTTGTGTTCATGTAAAATTCCTCTTCGCGTGTAGGTGTAAGGGCAGTTGAGTGGGGATAGAGCAGACTGACCTTGAGCCGCCTCTGTTAAGTGAACGGACTATAACTGCTTCTTAGTAGCCATAAGCAGTATATTTACTCCCTTCACTTATGCTAATTTGTAATTTAAATTTCACTGACATTTTTTTATTCCGTTTTATTCTCGAAATATTTAGAAACAGGAGTTTTTCATTGCAGTAATGAAATAAATGAGCTCGGTGGGTGATAATTATTTCCAGTTCCTTAACATAAATTCTCGGATGGTACTAATAAGGTCGACGAACCGCAGAGCCCTAACCAAAATACAACACTCGCGAATGAAACGTATTTCCCTACCGAGATAGTAAGAGGGTATTGCGGAACTGTTTACATACCCAGGGTCCCGCTCGAAGCGAGTGAGTTTACAGGTGCGATATTTCATGTGGGCGGTTGTAAGTCTTGCTCACAGGTGGGTCACAGCCGGCTACGCCCTTAACATGCAATTTGCAGCGATTTACTGCTGACACCCATCCACCTGCCGTGCAAGCCCGTCATTACGTAACGCTGAACTTTCCTGCTGACCAGTCCTGATGTGTCTGGATCGTAGTTAATTATTTCATGACGAATCTCTGAATATTAAAATCCTTACCTCTTACCTTATATTAGTTAAAATCAACCCATCTCGTAGCTACTCGGACCATGTCCGAACATTGACGTTATTTAGTCTTAGTCGTGTTGGAGACTATTTGAGGCTTGGTTAGGACGCTATGAGATGGGATGATTCGCGATTCATATAACCATCAAAGTCCTGGGATGCAACACAAAAATTCTCATCGATGCGTATAGACTGAGGGTAATGGCAGTGTTTATGCTGAACCGTTTTCATTTTTGTTTCGATGACGTGGCAATTAGAGGAGGGAACGCACTGTGGGCAAGGAACGAGAAAGGAATTCCGTCATGTCCTTTTGATGGAAACATACCGACATTCGCCTGGAATGATTAGGGGAAACCATGGAAAATCCAAATCTGGTTGGCCCGGCGGGGATTCGAACCCGCATTTTCCCGAATGCAAGGCTAAAGTGTTACCGCTCACACTCCAAGCTCAGTGATTTATCTGTCTGATGTGAACGTAGAGCTTGGCTTTTTCGGAACAGTGTCCTTGAAAATGCAGCAGCCATTTTCACTCTCTCCTTATTTTACCTCTCATCAACAACAGGAAAAGAAAACAACAACAACAACAACAATGGACGTATATCATCACAGTAATCCAAACAAACGATATCGGCAAGATGAAAGGTAAAACCACCCAGATAAATTTTCAAAAGAATTAACGCGGAGAGGTTCGTGGCCGATTGTGACATTGCCGAGGATTTTTACCCTTAAATATGTAAAGTTTATATGTTTTTTACTTATTTAAGTTTTTTCTTGGATTTTTGAAAACTGGTAAAAAGTCAAAAATTTCGCGTTATGTGGGTGTTAACAACATGGCTTTCAGTGGGTATGTTGATACCCATTTACACAGTGTTATTTTAAATTTATAAATGAATCATACAGAAAAACTCAAACAGGTTTTATTTTATTTTTAAATAATACGAGTGCAGTCTTGCATATTGATTCGGCTCTTATCAAGGCAGTAATCAAGTTCTTGCTACACTCGGTGCAGCATATTCCTATCAAAGCACTGCCAGCTCGCAGTTCTGGTAGTTGTGTTGGTAGATCAGACTCAAACTGAATTTTTCGCGTAACCCTAATCAAGAAAACCGCATGGTCTTAGGTGGAGAGAGTGTGAACAGATTGTTAGGGGCATGCTACACCGAGTGTGCCAATAACCTGATTATCGACTTGATATATGCAGAACCAGTAAAGGCACACATAAAGAGCACTTGCAGGTTTTTTGGTAGAGCAGTCTTAATCTGAGAAAAGTTTTTTGAGTTTTTTATATGACTATAAAGTTTTTTGACAATATATCGAGTACTATAGCTACATGAAAGTTGTGAAATTGCTCCAATCAATTGTAATAACCCTATCGGTTGGCAGTGGCGCGTAAGTTAAATGATCCGTAATCCTCCAACTCATTTATGTACTATTTAGTTTAAGAGTTAAGACATGTTAGTTTCAGTAAGTGGAAGGATAATATAAATTTAACTCTCAGTTTTAAGAAGAGATCTATTAAGAATTTTGTTTTCATATGCCCTCCACACTGTGACCCGGTCTAATTGAGTTCATGCAGGCAATGCAGAGCGGTCGAGCAGTCTAACTAGGGTGTGATTGAATTACAGACGTGTTCATCAGTAATACACGCTGGATAAGTGGAAAGTTGTGTTACAATTCCGGTTTATTGTCATTGATCTCCAATACGCATTTAAAGTGAATTAATTCTGGAAGAGCGTAGGAATGTGTTAATGAACTGGGAACTTCGAAGTATGATTATTTAGTGTATAGAGTAAAAACCCAACACGTAGGTGGAACTGTCTTATAAGTGACTGTGGAGTAATCAGAGTTTCTATTTTGATTTCCTCTTAAATAACCTACAATCTTTTGATACTGTAATCTGAATTCCTATATTGTGGTTAACGTAGCAACGATTTATCCATAAACCTGATCATTTTTTTAATCACATTGCATCATAGTGTGATAGCTGATAATAAGAGAATTGTAATCTAGAATTACTAAATAGAGGTCTCTTTACCAGTAGATCACTCCTATCGCTGGCTATATCGTTTTTATTCATTCACGTTAACAAAATTTTTCTCCACTGTTGTAATTTTGACAGTCATCTGAGTTATTGTTTGAAGCATTGTCACAATTCAGAACCAGATACTGATTGAAATACAGACTCAAAAGTCTAGGACCAATACCTCCATTAGAAAATTTAAAATCAGTGTTTGCATAATACTGTTCGCACAGTTGATATATGGTGCTATATTGGAGATTTCGTTTAAATTTTCGTCTCTTACCTTTCATAACCTGAAATGAGTGTCCTGAATGTGGTGAAGAAAGCAAAAAGTCGATTTAAACATTTTTGTAGAAATCTGGAAGTTGGAACAATATTGTAGAATAAATCCGGACCTGATGCCATTTTGCCCTACTTTTTTTTTTGAATGATATTGCTTTCATTGAACCACTGTGCCATCTTTCCGTATTCATTTAATATACACGTGCTTGGCTTGAATGAAAAAAGGTTTTAGCACCTTCAAGTACTCTAGTATGCCATTAAGACAACAGTGGAACTGTGATAATTCTGTTTATGTCTGCCCGACCTGGACCTATGAATAGCTGCAAACAATACAGTGCAGTATGTATAGATAACTGGAAAATTGGAAGTCAGTTATAGGAAATTTAGTGTTTGTAGTCGATCTGAGAAAGCGTGTATTAAAGTGTGGCAATCAGATGAATCGGGAGCTGAAAACTACTACCAACCTTTGAACCTACTGAAGCAGAAGAGAGAGAGAGAGAAAAAAGATGATTCCACGTTAACTGTTCCACAATCGAATGAAACAGCAATAATGTCTTTGCACAATGGATGCTTTGAATGGAAGTAGCTCTACAGTCATATTTAGGATTATAATTTGCTAAAAACTGGAGGATAATTTGTGGCTTTCTTTATGAAGGGTTCAGCCCAATATTGAAGCGGCCTGGTCACTGAGTGGTTAAGGCGTCTGACTGGAGATCGATAGATCCCCGGTTCGAATCCCCGTCTCTGCGGAGATTTTCATAGGACCTTAACACCGCCATCACTTCTGGCACAGCTTGCTGTGTAATGTGAAGTACACCAGAACGATTTGGTGATTTGGATTTCACGTTAAACTGTAGGTCCATGCATGGGCGTATCCAGCGAGGGGCAGAGGGGGGCTGCTGCCCCCCCCCCCCTAGAAGAAAATTAAGTTGCCTTCAGTACGATTCGACGAGTGAAGAACTAGTTCAGGAGCACTTTGGGAGAGAAAGATTGACTGGATTATGTCTGATGAGTGTGCGTCGAAATTTCGTGAAAGAACACCATGAGATATTGACAAACAAAATTATTGAAATTGAAAATCCGAGACAATTAATCGTTACATAAAAAACTAACTGACTTACGATCTTAATTAACTACATAGTAGGTCCTTAGATTAAGTAGTTGGGTTACTATATTAATCAATGATAAAAATAGTTTCCTGAATAGGTTTGAGTTTGATTTTGTAATGTCATGTTTCAGTCCCCCACCCCACTTCCTCGAAACCAAAATGAGTTGCCCCCCCCCCCCCCTAGTTCAAATCCTGCCCCTCTCTAGTTCTGATCCTGGATACGCCCTTGGTCCTATGTACCAGGTAGGATAGGCTGGTTAAGGCGTCTGTGACAGAGGCGAAATGCGCAGCCAATAGAAACCCTTTCACCGGGTCATTACGACCACACGCAATTATTATTTTATCCACATATTTTCTCCGAGAAATTACTATTGACAGAAAATTTGCTCGGTCGTACCGGGGTCAGAACATTAGAACAAAAATCCTATCGGATACCAGGAAGAATTTTAATGTCTCATCTTCAGGGCTGGGTGTGAACAGTGTAATTTATAAATGCTGTGTACAGTTTGAAAATTTTCCGGAATTTTCTGAAGTTTATATTGCAAAATGTTCTTACGAGCAACACTATGATTTTATCGGAAGTGAACCATTTTTCGGCATCTACAAAACTTGGTCTGAATCATCTTTCACCAATAAAATATTCAGCATTGAAATCTTTTATTTCTCAGCACAAATGCGATCACAATGGTCATATAAATATTGTAGGCGTACGGTTTCTGTCTTGATGCGTAAGACCACAGTCTTCGATGCCTTTTTGGGAGCTCTATTTAACGTAAGAACCCTTCATGTGACGCAAGGACATAGAAGTTATTTCCTAAAGGGTAAAGGGGAGAGGGGGAACTTGTGTTTGTAAGAACACGGGTATCATAAAAATACGGTGGACATGTACATTTTAAGCGGAAATTAGGAGCTATTTCACAATTCTCCTTGATGATTATTTAAAACAGATTTAAAAACGAAGTCGAAACGGTCGCTGTGCGGATATTGCTGCTATTTTTCCGTTTCAGTATCTTTGAGCCTTGACGCCTTAAACCTGTTCTTTGCCTCGCTTTGATTCGATAAGCGCTAGAAGCGGTCAGCCGCTTACGCACTACACCCTTCTTTCTGTAACTTATAATTAAACATGCTATGCATCTTTCGTTCAAAAATTCTAGAAAAAATAGTTTATTTTTTATTTTTTTAAATACGCACCCAGAAAGGACACTAGTTGTTGTGCCACCTAGCTTGGTGGGTAAACGGTAACGCTCTGGCTTCGCAGTTCGGACAACGCTGTTCATAAGCCATCCAGATTTCAGTTTTCCATAATTTTTTCAAAATCACGCTAAGGGAATGTCGGGATGGTTCCTTCAAATTTCCACCACTGCTGAATTCCTGTTCCTTGCTCTCAGTCCTTACCTCTAATGACGTCGAAGACCCGTAAAACAAAAACAAAACAAAAAAATTCGCAGTACCACAAGGTCATAGGAATTCATTTCCATCTAGGTATTATTGTAAGGCCTACTGTAATCTAACCGTACCTTAAAGGATTGATTACTAGAGTTGAGAGAGTGGAGCCAATAGCCATTAGTTCTGCGATCACTTGCCAACACCGTTACGAATCTGTCACAGACTGGGGTGGGATTGTCTGGAAGACAAAAAACATTTCTTCCATTTAAATTTATTGTTAAATACGCAAACATCTACAATAATATTTTAGGCACCAGCGTATTTGAATCCCTATGGAGGAGTGATAAGGTCAGCAAAATAATGATGCGAATTTTTTTCTTTCATCGCACAGTTAGGGGAGAGAATAGTAATAGTACAATGAATTCTCTACCAACCACTGTTTCGTGACGTGCTAGGTATATATGAGCTTGAAATACATTTGATAAAAATATTGTAACTATTTCCTAACTATGTTGTGAAATACTTTGCGAAACTTATGCTAAGTCCAATCAGTCCTCCCTAATCCTGTCGTATCAACCAAAGACATGGTCTTCTTGTGGGGTCTGTAGAACCGACGAAGATAATCGTCTTCAATCTAAACGTCGAAAGAATGGAGGATTTATGGACAAATCATAAGTTTTTCAAACTGTTCTAAAACATTATGACGGCTTTATGCCTCGTCGACATCAAGGTCACTAGAGGCTGTAACGGGAAGGAATTCGACCATGGCCTTTTGATGGAATGGAGTGATTTGAGGATACAAAAGAAAACCCAAATCTGGATGCCGCGACAGGGATTCGAACCCCCGTCCTCCCGAATGTGAGGCCAGAGCGTTTCCTCTCAACCACCACGCCCGGTTTGTTTACTGTATTCAGACGCATTATTAGCGTATTCAGATATTGTTGAGATTGCAGATATTCTTTGGTATAGAACTGAAGTAGTGTTATGTGTTGAATTTACCAGCTACAGCATTTTCCTCATGCCTTTCCATTCAACCAATGTATGAATGCACCACACCTTGTTCCTCACGGGCCAACATGTCGCCAATTGATGGTATAAAATAATAGTCAAAACCCCATGGTTCGAGAAGCATCCTCCCAATTTGCATTACCGTATCCACAAAAATATTAGGAAATTACACATTACTGTAGGTTAATGGCACGGTTGTTTAAAAACTTCTTAGGTTTCAAGCCGCGTCATAATTGAGTCGTCTGGCGACGTTTCGGATGCTTGTACTGCTTCCATTGTCAAGCCCCGCTTAGCATCATCAGTGAGAACGTACACTCTTTGTCAAAAAAATTGACTGTGGGCGCCTGAGACTAAGTCCATTATTTTGCACTATGTGGCAACACTGGAGAGTTTGTTCCAGGCATTGACTTAAGGAAATGAATAAAAGATGGCGTTGAGTTGAATACCCGCAATGATGCCACATTGTGCGAAATAAGTGACTTAGTCTCAGGCGCCCACAGTCAATTTTTTTGCCAAAGAGTGTACATAGCACGGTTGCCTTATTTCTGAACTGTACTTTCTTTTTCCAATTTAACACTTGCATACTATCTGTTACTAGACCAATAATATTTAATCTGTAAAAGTGGTAGTTACAGTGTTCTCAATCCCACTACCGATTGTGTAAATCGTTTATTGTAAGACTAGTATTTCTTATATCAGTGCTCAATATTACAAATAGCGTAGTACAACGTTCAACTTCTGTGACTTTTTCGTACTGTGAGTTCAGTGCTAATAATATTCCTCACAAATTGGTAAACATCTTGCTGGTAAATATTTTTTATTACGGCTGTTTCGTATATAAACAAATTGTGAAATGTTTAGTAGAAAAGTTTTTTTAGGAAGCATAAATTAGTGTTGTAAAGTCATAAACAGTTCCCCTGGATGTAGATGTAGGTTCTGGCAGTCAGATACGGCACGCACAAGGTTCTGGAATTCAAATATCGTAAATCTGCGCGAGCGGTAGCTGAGAACCTTTCACTGCTCGGCGACCAAATTTATAACTCTCTCAGTGGTCAGCTGAGTCTGTTGCCTGCTGACGCACACCTGACTCGTATTTGGGTTAAGGACCAGGTGCTGTCGAGGAGAACTGACCAGAATGACGATCGGTTCAACCCACTTGAGACTGATTTCAGAAATTGGACAGCAACTATGTCCTTGATCAATTACTGACCGATAGTTGACCCACTGTACGAGCTCGAAGTTATATTAACACAGGGTCATAGGATGGCTGTATTACCTTCAATCTTAAATAGATATTAGCATCTCCGACCCCGTAGTTTGGCTGAAAGGGTATGGCATCTTAGACACATTACTGTAAAAATTTCACCTCCGCATGAGTAAGAACCGTACTTATTACTGTTTATACGTGATTTGGGTCACAAACAGAAACAATTGAGCAAAAGGCCAGCACTTTTATCTGGTAGAGTCGTTTTTATCGTTTACGATTTCATACAGGATTTCTATCTACAGAAGCAATACCGTTCGTGGTGGGTGAATGGTTAAAGTTCTGGCCTCACATTCGGGAGGACGCGGATTCGAATCCCCGTCCAGGCATCCAGATTTGGATTTTTCACGTTTTCCCAAATCACTCCAGGCGATTGCCGGGATGCTTCCTTCAAGAAGGCCATGGCCGAATTCCTTCCTGTTCCTTGTCCCCAGTCCTATCCCACCTCTCATGACCTTAGCCGTCAACGAGGCGTAAAGCCACAAGTAAAAAATAATAATACAGAAGAAAGAAAATTTGCTGTCATAATTTAAAACGCCAAAAGTTTTTTTCCCAATATCTCTTTCACAGGGATGAATGGATCCGAGAAAATGAATTAGTTCCTTCTGGCAACTGAATGTGTGTAAAATGTATTCATTCATCATGATACACAAATGGAATCGATGTAGGCCTGGATGGAGGGGAAGCGGTCATACTGCTTTCAAGTGAGAGTTAAATGCACGGTTATTTACGAATTCTACGTTTCAAACTTTTTTCTTTGCTTCTAGCTTAAAGGTCGCCGAGTTCACTATAGTACTGGTGGAAAGGAATTTTGCCATGAACCTTTGAAGGAACCATCTAGGCATTCGCTTGGAGTGATTTCGGGAATCCATAGAAAACTGGAATCAAAACGGCTGGACGGGAATTCGAATCCCGGTACGGCCTATGGTATGTGTGTTGTTTTATGTTGCGTGTATTAGGATGAAACAAGTGCTGGAAGGGTCGCATTTACTGTTTCATAGGACACTGGAGGTTTATCAGGTTTGGTGTCTCATCTGACGGACGAAAACAAATCGACGCCTCGAGCCATCTTACCAGACGCATTAAGGATGTATTCGGGATTTTAAGAGTGCGTTAAGTACACAGTCTGGTTATGAGAAATTGTGTACCACCACATTTCTTATGTTGCAGTAAGCATCTGGTGCAATCTTGAATGATCAAAAAAATTTCCACTACGTTCTTTCAAACCAACTAAAACGTTCCGATCGGCTGGAACTGTCGTAGTGTTTCACAGACCTCGGCTATGAGATGAGCAAACATTTATGTTTTGTGAACGAATAATCTTGGCTTTATAAATACTGTTCAAAACACAATAGTGGATCATCAATATGACTACACTCTTACAGGCTTTAAAACTCAGAACTATCCGTCTTAGTTGGCATAACTCTGAATCTGGAATCCAGCATCCTAAGAGACATATTTGGTGAGTGATCAGTTTAACGTACAGAATTTCACGCATGGTACAGTAGTGCTCACGTGCAACACTTTGGGACTAAATAAGCTCCTGCAAATGACATTAACAGTATTGGAGCAGATGTATGATACAAAATATGGAACGGTGTAAATTTGGGAGGAGAAGAATAGTTACTACCAGAAGCTAATCTGCACAAGCATTTAGATGTACATATGTTTCGTGATCAGTGTCATTGACTAATGGATTGTTACTGTTGCTCTATAGCTATTCTGAATTTTATCATCACGCTGTATGTGGACACAATATTATAAACGTAAGGCGAACTACTCTTACTGTAACAGAAATGGCATAAGTATCCGTTCTGGCCTCGCATTCGGTAGGACGCGGGTACGAATCCCCGTCCGGGCATCCAGATTTGGGTTTTCC
Organism: Vandiemenella viatica; assembly: GCA_031002005.1. NCBI lineage: Eukaryota > Metazoa > Arthropoda > Insecta > Orthoptera > Morabidae > Vandiemenella > Vandiemenella viatica. The sequence goes on from JARYHS010009186.1 coordinate 127,570,230, forward strand.
ATGGTTTCCCCAAATCACTCCAAGCGAATGCCGTGATGCTTCCTTCAAAAAGGCCATGGCTGAATTCATTACCGTACCTTGTTCCCCGTCC
>JARYHS010009186.1:127571320-127629194 GCA_031002005.1 Vandiemenella viatica
TCAACGAGAAGATCAGTTGAAACCTCCCGAAGGAGGTATACTTAGTCTGGCACTGGAGGTAATGTGGTCATTTCCTTTCCTCCTTACCTAACCTAATCTAGCCCGATTATCACATCGGGTAAAGGAACCTCCAGTTTAACGTGGAATACGAGCAAAGGAACCTTTCTATCGTATTTCACATTTCACGGCAATCTGTGTAGAAATTGATGATTGGGCTAAGGACCTATGAAAATCCCCGCCGAGACAAAAATATTCGACCCAAGGACCTTTCGTTCTGCAGTCAGACACCTTAACCACTGAACCACCAGACCACTCTCAAAAAATTATGCATTTGCATAACCGCATAGTCTGTGGTAGAAAAAATTTATTTTCCTCTATCATTTCGTAATCAAACACCCAACTGTAAACTCATGACACGAATTTCGTAAGGAGCATACAATATGAGTTATAAATAAAAGGATTTTTTTTCGTAGGAAAAATTACTCAATGGACCATAAACGTAAAGTTTTGGTCCGTATGTTTTAATGTCAAAAAATGAAACAAATAAGATTGCAGCTTTATGATTTTTTTTTCCTCGCTTGGTAACTCGCGGCGAAGTAAATCAAGGAATTATGCTGCACCGCGCTATTAAATATCTTGTGGCAAGGCAACGTTTACTGAGATCCTAGCTAAAATATATGCTTCAACTTTCTTCGTATACGTCCCTTTTTCGACCAAATGCGTAAAAGTTATTAACGCGTAGTGGCCTTAAAAGACTTCATTATCTTGTGTAGGTTACATAAAACCATAAGAAAGGTTCGGTAAAATGTAAAACGGAAAAATATAAAACAGAAAGCAACCTAAACATTTATTCTGATTTTATAACATGCCTTTTTAAAAAATTTCTGGCTTTAGCCTCCTTGACATCGAGGTCATTAGAGGCGGGAAAGGACTGGAGACAAGAGACAGGGAGGAATTCTGTCATGGCCTTCTGAAGGAATCAACCAGGCATTAGCCTGAAAAGATTTGGGGAAACCATGGATAACTCAAATCAGGATGTCCGGACGGGAATTCGAACCCAGGTCAATATTCTACGTGTTAGTTTAATGTAGATTGCTTATAATTCTGTTAGGGAAGAAGGTCGAAATCAGCTGATTGGACCACGCGCTTGGAATTAAGGTAGACATCTAGCAAACGTGGACTTCTGGATACATTACAGATATTGAGATATAATTAATAATCTCCGGCTTCATGGAAGATTACGTTTATAGTTATAATATACGTTTTACGTAGGCACCTCAGACCTCGAGAGTAAACATAAGACAAGGATATAACTGAAAACCGATATTTGATGATGGAAAAATCTGGTAAACTAACGAACCATAAGTGTGCAACGAAATGAGCGCCCGGTCCCAACTATAATTCATTTATTCATATCTGAGCTAAGCAATTAATCTCGCCTCTCCCAAAACCCTGTAATCTGTTTGGCTTTCCTCTGTAAGTACAAAGTAGCTAACCAAATCACTAGGGTTCGTATCTTAATGAAAAAAAAAAAAATGTAAGCACATATGACCTAAAAATATGACCAGTCATTTATATTTATGATATATAAAACACGATCAATTGCACTTTATTTTATTTCATTGCAGAAAACTGATGATGATGATGATGACGATTGCTTCTTAACAGCATAATTTACTTCCGTGCATTCTCTGCACCATTGGAAAATTATTTTTTTCGAAAATCATTTTCATGGTCGTGTAAAAAATGGGAATTTATTATAGATTTGTTTTGGATTAGTGTACATACCATAGCATATTATTGCAGTATATCACCACATGCATCTTCAAGTTCTCGAAGAGGGATATTTTCTTGTTGGCACTTAAAACTGTCTCGTACTGTGAGAAACTTCGTTCGACATCGCAAGATGTCACGAGAGCGTACTTAAACAGGTTAAGGTCACTGCAATTTAGCTGTGGGTAGTCTTCAGTCAAAACAGATTCACCACCGTGTAAAATTACAAATTGTTTTATATCCAGTATTCCCACGCAAAATTTTACCAAGTTTGTATTTTAGCGAACTAGCCACACTGCCTCTGCTTGACCTATCTCAGTTTCCACACTTTAACGAGTGCTGCATTGTCGAGATTAAAAGGCGAGCGGAACATCAATGTCTAGAGAGTGACAATAATGTATAACTTTCATTCTTGAATGATAAATTCTGATCAACTCTGTGATAACTATTTTTGTTTTTTCCTATAGTATATAACTGGAGTACAATTCTGTGAATAATTATATTAATTTCTTCTCATCCATAACATGTGAATTTTCGTTACTTTTTTTAAAAAAATGCAGATTTTTGATAAAAGATATGACCATATGATGATAAATATTACCGTAATATGACTAAAACTAGGAACATTTCTGGAATATGCATTTATGTGGTATATAAAACACATTTAAATGTAATTAGCAACGTTCAATCACTGTTTAATTCAGCATTTCAGCTCAAAAATAAGTCGGGAAAAAATATGACTTCTTATAAAGATCCGAACCCTTGAAGTCCACAATTTGTAACGCTCCAACGAAAAATAATTGAATAACCAAGTCTGTTGGAACTATTCCTCCACTGAACGATGTTGTTTATGTCTCCTTTGAGCACCCGGGTCTTATTTATTGGCGAACGGCCGCCACTTTCCAGCAAATCCTCCGTTGTGTGCCAGAGGTGTACTGTTACAAACTACCTACATTTAAACGGCCTTGTAGGATTACACAGAAGGGAGCCGCACCTTCACATGATGATTAATTACAGTAACGAGCCGACAGACCCGACAGACCTCTTGATAAACAAGTTCCCGAAATCAAACCGGTGCTTTCATCTGTGCTAACTGCCAATATGGTGAACCTAGTTAGTAAGAAGTCCGTGAATATTCCGTTAACTTCACAAATACGTAGTTCGAATAGCAGAGGTAATGGAACCCATTTTGTGGATAGCAGATTGTTTGCGGAAGTTATAGTAGAACTTGATCAATACCGGTATAATAAAGATGCAGCTTTTGGAATCGTTACAAAACAGGAGGCTCGCCAAGAGAGTGTTAGATTTTTACTGTCCAAACACTGACAGTGAAGTGAGAGTATTACAAAGGTGTCTTCGCATGGCCGTGCATTCGGCGACCGCGCTGGTCCAGAGATCAACAGAGGGCGGTATGAAGGGAGCCTCCTCTACTGGCAGGGACGGCACGCTTCTATCCATCGCCCAGTCGGTGAACATCAAACGCCCGGATATGCAACGTGGTGGGGAGGTGGCGAGCAACAGACTGTGGCGTGTACTGATCCGTACAATTCGGCTGCAACGCGCGGCCTACAACACCACAGGACGTGGGACGTGGGAAGCCAAAGTACAGCTCGTTCAGTTACCAGAGGCGGCTCAAGGTCAGTCAGTTCTATTCCCACTCCACTGCCTTTACCCCTAATGAAAAGATGAAATTTAGCAATAAAATTTATTCAATTCACGCAGTTTGTTACGACTTGTTCCGGAATTGTTAGCTAATGTTGGTTGTATTGTTTCGGCCTGTTATTTTTCATTTTAATCCGAAGCAATTTTTATTATTTCTTTATTTTAGCTTGAGAAAAAAATTTGAAACCAATAAGTACTAATCACGATTTAAAAACCTACTGTACAAGAGTAAATTGCTTGAGCCGGAAAACGAAATATTACAACTTTGCGAAAACCGCATCTGACACTTAGAAGATTATTTTTAAAATTGTAATGTACCAAAGTAAACTGTATCGATAATCAAGTCAAACATACTGTTTGGTAATCAAACCATATATACATTTTGTTTAAAGACCGAGATGGGCAATGTAATAAAATGGAATGTGCAGTATTGGCTGAATTATTTTTGAATTCATAGTGTGTCGAGATATTGCCAAAATCGACAACATTGGCTGGGTCACCTACCGCTGCCTGGATCTCTTCAGGAGACATCCAGGACAGGTACAGCACAAAGCCAAAGGGTTTGTGTTTACGACGCGGACACTAGCCTAAACCCTTGCGTCAGTGTAGGAATTTAGTACATCCTTCTCGATCTGTCAAATGTGGAGTCATAGGGCGAGATTGTTTCCCAAGTACAATGTAATGGTGGCTTATTCCGGCCTGAGGTTTTGTAGGCTGCACCATGCATCCGATTGTACAGACCAGCACGCGCCACAGGCTAGTCCTCGCCAACTCCCAGCCACCTCCTCATCACGTTACCTAGTGTCGTTTCAACCACCCGGGCGTTTGATGTTTACCGACTGAGCGACGAATAGAGGCTCGCCATTCCTGGCATTAGGGGCGGCTCATTCCCACGACGCACTGTTGATATCTGGACTGGTGTGGCCGGCAAATGCACGGACCTTGAGAAGCCACCTTAAGAGAAATGACGAATAACTTAGACAAAGATGAAGCTATTCTCGAACTAAAACGAACATTTACGAAGCCTTACTATTCAATCAGTCACTCACAACGGATGTTTAACCGGAAATTTCAAAACGTCTGTGGGAGAGTATATGAGTTAGAGAATAGAAGAATTGTTTAAAATGTTGCTATTTGTTTATCAGTTTGATTATATGATGGAGCCAATCAGAAAATATGCGAAACCAACTCATCCCCTAACTGGTGGACACGAGAAGGCACAAGACGATGATGGAAGGGGAGGAGACACCAGGACCGTCGAGAAACGACAAAATGTGAGGTCTTCGTGTCTGAATCCGTAGAGTTGACGGATCTGATGTGAGCTGGCAGCTTCAATAAGCGTCCAATACTTACTTTTTTAAGTGGAAATTGACTTCTGTTTTTTAGCCGGTGTAGCATAAGCTACCACCCCAATTGTATTGCTAATAATTGTATAATTAGTATTTTAATAAAAGCTATGTAAATGAAAATGTAATAATATGAAATGTAATTCCTCACGAATTCCACAGACTGGTATTAATTGTAATGTCATTGGGTATTTTTAAGGTACTAAAATCTTTGGTTCACTAGCGCGGCTAAAGAAAGAGGAAGTATATCGCTGACGATATACGAAAGACGGCCACGGTATATGATGAATGCTGCGGCACTGGTTATTCTTGATAATTAGTTATTCATGTTTTGGAGTGTATGTTTAATAGTACTGCTTGACATTAAAAGCTAATCGAAGTGAATTTTCATCAGTGTATAAACATCCATTAGAAGTATTCACTTTACTTTATGTTAGGAATTGAGGGTTTATTATTTTTTAATATCCATATTACGTGCGCGGTCGAGAGACGGTGTTTATGGGCCAAAAAAATGTCCAAAGACTTGTAGTACCAAGTCGCCAATAATTGAGAAAATTATATCAGGCGACTTTCTGCTGAAGCAATTAACAATGTTTAGTGGAAGGTCACATCTGGCGACTACTGCCAGGTATATTACACCAGTAGTGGCTGGAATCATACATTCTCTAAGGAGAAGCTGTGCCTGAGAACATGCCATTGTTTCCTGCTAGTGTCTATAGCTACTGAAAAGGTACAGTAAAAGATTTAATTTGATGTTTAACTGTTTGAACTCATATAGTACTCTCAGAACCAACTAACGCCTTGCATGGAGCGAACCACAAGGTATACAATCTCTCTACAAAATCAGTACTAAGCGTGTTGTTATTACTAACTTTAAACTGAAAGTAAAAAATCTCAATACAAAAGAGACATTAGTGTAAAATATTTCATTACGTGTTTGTAATTGTTTCTCATACATGTTTTTGTACTATCACATTTCTTTCATTCAACTTTGAGATAATGCTTTATATACTTTAGTGACCGTTAACAAAAGAAGGAGGTTTAGTGTGTCTGTTTTTGATTGTCTATGGAATAGTTACCGTCTGTTGATCTTATTTTTTTTATATAATAAACGGCCAGGTTATAGTATCTTTTTAGAATTACCTTCGCCTGTGATATAAATGTTAAAAATCTCTTTCGTCCATAAAGTAGTCAATCGTTAGTGAGATGAAAAGTAAGTAATCATGATAAATAATTAAAATTATAACCTTTATTTATGGGACCCACCTCCCATTTCAAACTCTGTATTTCTTTGCAGGCGATGAAAGCGGATGAGGCGTACACTTAATCAGAAATGGAAAAGAATTTATGATGTGATTATATATCTGTGTAAGAAAGAGATTTCATAGAATGACATTCGTAATGATATGACACAAACACTACGTGTAGGTTCCCTGTTTACAGATACAGTTATATAATACGCATCTGAACTGAAACGAGGCAGAGGCAGCACTGAAAATAATCCCTACAAGAAAGGCCACTGGAGGCAAATACTCAGAAAGATGTATAAAGATAACAGATATTCCAAGGCCAGTAGATTACATTGTAAAGGTTTTCATTCGTTGGGAGAAAAACTTTCGAGAACATATCAAAAGGCAGTACAGAGGAAGGTATCGATGAAAAATAAACCTCTATTTGAAGCCAATCTTATGATGTTTTGAAGCGATTTGGGATTTTTTTTTTTTTTTTTTTTTTTAAAAATCTCTACTTCTTTAGTGACGGTGATTGTATGATTTTCGTATGTTTTTCTTTTTTTCACAGCTTCTATATTTTCTACATCTAGTGTGAAAGAGTAATTTCAACACAATGACATAGCCCATTATGCGAACCTCATGGAGTATAAAGGAAAATAAAAGTTGTAATTTCATCAGAACAATGCTAGCATTAGTAAGGCTTCCATTTCGATGGTTGCTTCTGGGTATTTCATTCGAAGTTTATTTAATCCATTAAGACTACCACCCACCTTAAACCTTAAAAAAAAAAAACTTCCTCTATGGACTGTAAGTCAGATAATTACTCTCATACATACAAATGTGACAGCGCGCGTTAAGGCACAACCTAACTGGATTGGGGAAATGTCCTTATTGCGGTTTTTAAATGGTTTTCCGCAGTCACCAGGTCGAATGCTGGCACAGTCCCCCATTTCTGCCTCATAAACTTCACATTTCGAAAATCACAAATACATCTATAACAGATAACGTAAGTAACACGAATCGCAGACAGACAAGTAAACTTAACCCTTCTTGCAATATTTTCCTTGGCGCAAACGGTAGGATCATCAATCCACCAATGAAGCTTGCGGGATGACTTCGCTTCACATTCTTAGAGATTCACGATGATCAGGACTCATGGCTAACTGGCCTCATTAGTTCTCGATTTCAAATGGGTGACAAACAATAGTAATAACACTATTAATAATGTCATAAATGCTGTCACTCGTCAGAAATCATTTCCTATAGATTATGATTTGTGGTGATCACCATTTAGGGGGGTCACCATTTAGCAGAAGGAGCTGGGTTTGCTGCCGCAGTTGTCCGACGCGATGATTCCATTTTCTGCTTGCCGTCGGAGAACCACGACCACTCAGATAACAACATGGAACACATCTCTTTCTGCAGGCTGGCCACGCACCTACCACACAGCTCGCAATCCACTGTACCATCCCCACCGCGTCACCCAAGTGACATGCTACGTTCCTTCACTGAGGGCTACTTGACCCAAGATGACATTCAGAAATGCAGCCAGACAGTTACCGTTACCTTTATAGTTCGCACCGTCCATCTGTGCGAGTCTCGCAAATATATTTCGATGCAGTTTGGCAATACACTACAAAAGGGTGCTAGATCTTCCGCAGAAGCCTGCTACCTCTCTGTTCTTTCACCTGCTGTCGCAGGTTTCCGCAACCAGTGTTTCTCATCTCCAAGTTCAACGACAGAATGCGATCTACTGTGGTTTTTCGGTTTCCTAACATCAATCTGCCATACTGCCTGTCATAACCAGCTTATGAACGCTATTAACAAGTTCCTATTTTCCTTTTCGGGGATCATTTTTAGTGGTTGATGTAAACTTAGGGGCTCAGTATTTAAGTTTGCTGTAAGCAATGATACACTGTCCTAATTTTTCCACTAATTCCTCATAAATTGTTTTTGTTGAAATTTCTTTTTCGCATAGATATTTAATCACAGCTCCAATTTCTTTCGTAACCATTTCAGATTAAATGTATGCCTTATCTGTTATCAGCATTTGTAACGAAATGAGGGTTCTTTACTTTATGTTGCACTTTTTAAAAATATTATGCAAAGAATTTAAAGTGGTTTTTGCGAGGTTGTGTGATTATTTTTCCTGTCATCCTATTATCTATTTCAAAAGATTTTTTTTTTTTTGCTTCATGCTTTACTGAATTATAGAGCCGGGAGAGTAAAGGTGGAGGCAGGGATCGGGAAGGAATTCGGACACGGGCTTTTGTAGGAGTGATTTGGGGAAATCGTAGATAACCTAAATCTGGATGACTGGCTGGAGATTTGAAACTGCGTCCTCTGTCGTAATCCTTTATTTTGTGGTAATTAATAGAGTTAAGGAAGGCTGTTTTCTTTTCTGCGCGAGGCCAACTGAGGCTACCCAACAACTGTGTTTGCGAGCTAAACGACTCCTCGCTCCGAGGAAAGTCCTGTTTTCTCTGGGAGCTCCAGCGCGAGCACACGCAAGAGCATTCACAACCAATGCCATGTCCACCTGGCAGTCACGCAAATGTCCAACCAATGACAGAAGCCCTTTCCCCACCACTAAACCTCAGAGAAGCGACTTTGAAACAAAGTATTAGAAGCAATTGGCGATGTGAAATTTTGGAGAGTAGTTCAACAATCATGGTGCAATCACAATATTGGGCAAATTCTATCCCTCCGCTGGCTTAGAAAGGCAACTACCACTATTTTAGATCTAATTATCTACTATTTTCCACTATCAGAGTATCTCTGATATGGGTGGTATTTTTAGCTTGGAAGTGTATCAACCCTCAAATTTTCTGCATTAAATCAAATTTAACCACATCTCTTTGCAATGGTTCCAAATAAGTTAAGCGCGAAATCGTAGTTAAGTAATTGCTACGTCTCTCTTATCCTAGGCAATTGCTTACAAATGTCATTAAGAATTTCAGCAACCTCAACCGATAGAAATTGAGCTAGGCCAAGCCAATTTGGGGTAAGCTGTCACCCCGCTCTGTCAACCGACCGACATCTCGAATGCTATGCTTGATCGTTACCGCTGGTTGAGAAGCCTGTTGAAGTCTTATTTGGGCTCATAATTCGGAGAGGCTCCATTATTACGTGATTTTATTGTCTTATGACTGTGATAAGGAAGCAACTCCAGGACTAAAAAAAAAAAAAAATATTTTACAGCTGCACAGAAATTTTACTTCGCAAACAAGAAAATCTCTGAGATTCAATGTATTCGTCCGCTTACCCTGGTACTATTTGCGGGTCGGCGGAATGTGACTGTTATGTTAAAAACTCTTTCAAGTTCGACAGGCCACCCAAACTTTTTTGTTGTTGTATTTTTCCAACATTAATGGCCGAAATAGCCCCTATAGTTACTCGTCCAGATATTGAATTCATACCATGGTACCCTACATGAATTAAAAAACAGATAGCTATCTGTTCCGTTTCCTTGCTGCGGAGCAATCTTTTAATCTTTATCTGCTTTGAATAGTGTTGCAAACTGAAAAAAATTGTTTTTTTTTTTTTTTAGCTTTGTGAAAAAAAAAACATGAAATAAACCTAGCACTCTTGTTTTTTTTTTAAATTGTTTTTTTTTTCCAGGAAACAATATATTTGATAAATTATAGTTTTATATACGGTACTTACATTTTACATGTGTGTTTTAAATCTTACTGAATAATATAATGTCTTACCTAATGATTCATAAATGTATCTATATAACATAATTTTATTCATCCTCTATGCCAGTACCACATTCATTAGTATCAGCACTACCAACACCAGTTCGTTCGGTGTCAGAATTTTCTGTTTCTTCTTCTGTCTCCTCTAGATCCATAACTTCAGAAATAGTTACATTTTATTTTGCTGGTAGTTCTTGTATTGTACGCAAAATATTTTGAGATTGCAATTTTAAATTGTGAGCAAAGTACACACTGTGTATAAAGACTGCGCTGATAGTTCTGTATTACGGTCTTTTAAGTTTGATTTAAAATCTATTATCGTACAAAATAGGAGCTTTCTTTTTCAACCGTTGGTTTACGCCAAAGGTTGCAAGGAAACGATTCATAATTACTGACAATTTAATGACTCAGTATCATTATACGCTGAGAGTTTTACAAGTATACGTATATACGGAAAGCACAAGTAATAAAAAGAGGCTTAAAAACTGTAGATAAATTTAAAATTACTAATTTTTTGAAAAGATCCGTAGGTCTACAGATAAATTTGTAGCACTGGCTGCACTAGTTCAAATAGCGAGTATCAAACCAAACAACGGGGAACGGGGATTCCTTCTCGTGCAACCTCGCCTCATCGGGAAATCCCCTACGTAAAAGAAAACTTCAGTCAATGTTGCCAATATTTTATTAATTTTCTTTTCTACTGAACCAGAAAAATATAGTAGATTTTAAAATTAAGATACGTATTTAGTATAAACTCTAAAACAATCATTTTTTTTTTATTTGGCTTTCAGCCCTGCAGGTCATCTAGCCATTTTCCATTTACATGATCAGATTAAATGTGGCCGGTTACATAGTTCATTGTACACGTTAAAAATACAAATTGTATAACACATTCTGTACATTAAAATATCTAGTTTTCAAGGTACAAAATTTACATTGAAGTTTTGGTTACATAATTCATTGTACAGGTTAAAATGACAAATTGTATACTACCTTCGGTGCAAAGAACAAAAACATAACTGGTTTTACACGGTAAAGATATACATTAATACCTTTATAATACATAGTGAGCCTTGCAATGATAGGATTTGCCTGTTACACTTATTAATGAAGCTATTTTCATAATTCCAGTTTGATTTGCCGTAAGAAAGAGTACATGAGGGAAAAGATTTTTTATTTGCTAGTGGCTAAATTTGAGATTTAGTAGTTATGTTGTTTTTTTTTCAAGTCAGAAAAAAACCGTTTTTACAACACTAGCTTTGCCTTATCTTTTTCCAAGATGATCATATTGCCATATTGCGTTTTTTATACGGAATCTGGAGGTAGATAGATAACCATCTGTTTGGTGTAATATCAGTGAGTTTCGAGAAAGCGGACAGTCACGTGAGTGGAACTGACAGCTCGTACGGTTCTTTTGAGTCACTCGGCATAATGAGCGGGTGAGTGGGCAGGAGGTGGCCCAAAACGTATGAGCCCGGTCGGCCATCTGTCGTGCCGGACCACCACGCAGCCTCAAAGGTCATCCGCGGTGACTCTTCCGGGAAGCCGGAGACCTGTGACCTTGGTCGGAGTCGAACTCGGGCCGCTTCAGGCCACCTGCGCCACGTACTGCCTTCCGTGGCTATTTTTAAGAGATACTGCGATGACCTTTGTAAACTGCGTGTGTTATATGCAGTGATACGTCATATTTCTTGAGCCAGCGGCTGTAGCTTGATTACTACCTTCCACTTCCTTGCCAACTCCCTCATTAGCACCTTACTTAATTTATCATCAACGAGAACTTGATACGGTAACAGTTTCGAATAAGTTCCAGGTGGTCAAGGACTACCTGTCATATTCGGACTTTACGAGGCTTGTGATTGTAGTTGCATGAAACATATGCTTGAGCGTATAGACGGAGATTACGACTCTGTAATTGCAGATTTCCATGGTACTGCTTGCCAGAAGTTGTGGACCTGGCAGTGGAAGAATGTAATTTTTAATTCAATACATTTTTCTACAACGTTTCTGCAATGAATTGATTCCATCTCTAAATTATGATTATGGGAGGTCTTAATTTGACTCAAAATGTTTTACAGCCCTAAATATCTTTAGATTTGTAAATGGGCGAAGGTCAGAAGTGCAAATCTGCTGAAAGGGTGGATGTTCCAGCAACTCGTATGTCAGATTCCTAAATTCTTCCATTGCCTTTGAGGGTTGGTACATTGTCTTTTTAAACGTATGTCTTACTTTGCCGGAGATCCCAGTTAGGGTCGTTTATTCGCCTGTTGACAGAACTTTGATTGCCCGCATCTTCTGCTTCTGTGATGATCACTATCCTACTGGCAAGAACAAATTGTCGTTTTCTGACTAGGACGTATCAAGAAAACTTTATTACAGATACAGTTGAAGCTTAACGTTAGATGTTGATATACGGTACCGACACCAGAAATAAAATACGTTGATACTAATACCTTTTTTTTTAACTTACGGCTTTACGCCTCGTCGACGGCTAATGTCATTAGAGGCGGGATGGGACGGGGGACAAGGAACGGGAATGAATTCAGCCATGGCCTTTTTGAAGGAAGCATCCCGGCATTTGCCTGGAGTGATTTGGGGAAACCATGGAAAACCCAAATCTGGATGCCCGAACGGGGATTCATACCCGCGTCCTCCCGAATACGAGGCCAGAACGGATACTAATGCCATTTCTGTTACAGTCAGAGTAGTTCGCCTTACGTTTGTAATATTGTGTCCACATACATCGTGATGATAAAATTCAGAATAGCTATAGAGCAACAGTAACAGTCCATTAGTCAATGACACTGATCACGAAACATATGTACATCTAAATGCTTGTGCAGATTAGCTTCTGGTAGTAACTATTCCTCTCCTCCAAAATTTACACCGTTCCATATTTTGTATCATACATCTGCTCCAATACTGTTAATGTCATTTGCAGGAGCTTATTTAGTCCCAAAGTGTTGCACGTGAGCACTACTGTAACATGCGTGAAATTCTGTACGTTAAACTGATCACTCACCAAATATGTCTCTTAGGATGCTGGATTCCAGATTCGGAGTTATGCCAACTAAGACGGATAGTTCTGAGTTTTAAAGCCTGTAAGAGTTTAGTCATATTGATGATCCATTATTGTGTTTTGAACAGTATTTATAAAGCCAAGATTATTCGTTCACAAAACAGAAATGTTTGCTCATCTCATAGCCGAGTTCTGTGAAACACTACGACAGTTCCAGCCGATCGGAACGTTTTAGTTGGTTTGAAAGAACGTAGTGGAAATTTTTTTGATCATTCAAGATTGCACCAGATACTTACTGCAACATAAGAAATGTGGTGGTACACAATTTCTCATAAACAGACTGTGTACTTAACGCATCCTTAAAATCCCGAATACGTCCTTAATGCGTCTGGTAAGATGGCTCGAGGCGTCGATTTGTTTTCGTCCGTCAGATGAGACACCAAACCTAATAAACCTCCAGTGTCCTATGAAACAGTAAATGCGACCCTTCCAGCACTTGTTTCATCTTAATACACGCAACATAAAACAACACACATAATAGTAAAAAACGCATACTGATATATCACTGAGAAACAGTGTATTCTTTAAGATTTTTAAGTTTTAAATATGTTACTCCCATTTATTTTTACGTAAAATTTTCTAGCATTTGAAATAATATCAGTGGAAATACGTGACTTTTTTTGATTAAATTTCATTCTGAAATCGCAAGGGATATAATGAATATCGTTATCTGGCAGTGAACAATGGGACCTTAGTTGTGAATTTTTTCTTGTTGTTCAGATGTAAATTGTGATTTAGACGCCCTATGCTGTTGGGTGTGCGGTAATGCCCGGGCCTGCCATAGGCCGTACGGGGATTCGAATTCCCGTCCAGCCATTTTGATTCCAGTTTTCTATGGATTCCAGAAATCACTCCAAGCGAACGCCTTCAAAGGTTCATTGCAAAATTCCTTTCCACCAGTACTATAATGACCTCGGCGACCTTTAAGCTAGAAGCAAAGAAAAAAAGTTTGAAACGTAGAATTCGTAAATAACCGTTCATTTAACTGACACTTGAAAGCAGTATGACCGCTACCCCTCCATCCAGGCCTACATCGATTATATTTGTGTATCATGATGACTGAATACATTTTACACACATTCAGTTGCCAGAAGGAACTAATTCATTTTCTCGGTTACATTCATCCCTGTGTAAGACATATTGGGAAAAAAACTTTTGGCGCTTTAAATTATGACAGTAAATTTTCTTTCTTCTGTATTATTATTATTATTATTATTATTTACTTGCGGCTTTACGCCTCGTCGACGGCTAAGGTCATTAGAGGTGGGATAGGACTGGGGACAAGGAACAGGAAGGAATTCGGCCTTGGCCTTTTTGAAGGAAGCATCCCGGCAATCGCCTGGAGTGATTTGGGAAAACATGGAAAACCCAAATCTGGATGCCCGGACGGGGATTCGAACCCGCGTCCTCCCGAGTGCGAGGCCAGAACGTTAACCATTCACCCACAAGGATCGGTCTTTCTTCTGTGATTAGAAATCCTGTATGAAATCGTAAACGATAAAAACGAATCTACCAGACAAAAGTGCTGGCCTTTTGCTCAATTGTTTCTGTTTGTGACTCAAATCACGTATAAACAGTAACAAGTACTGTTCTTACTCATGCGGAGTTGAAATTTTTACAGTACTGTCTTTATGATGCCATACCATTTCAGCCAAACTACGGGGTCGGAGAGGCTAATATCTATTTAAGAGTGAAGGTAATACAGCCATCCTATGACCCTGTGTTAATATAACTTCGAGCTCGTACAGTGGGTCAACTATAGGTCAGTAATTGATCAAGGACATAGTTGCTGTCCAATTTCTGAAATCAGTCTCAAGTGGGTTGAACCGATCGTCATTCTGGTCAGTTCTCCTCGACAGCACCTGGTCCTTAACCCAAATACGAGTCAGGTGTGCGTCAGCAGGCAACACACTGCGCTGACCACTGAGAAAGCTGTAAATTTGGTCGCCGAGCAGTGAAAGGTTCTCAGCTACCGCTCGCGCAGATTTACGATATTTGAATTCCAGAACCTTGTGCGTGCCGTATCTGACTGCCAGAACCTACATCTACATCCAGGGGAACTGTTTATGACTTTACAACACTAATTTATGATTCCTAAAAAACTTTTCTACTAAGCATTTCACAATTTGTTTATATACGAAATAGCCGTAATAAAAAATATTTACCAGCAAGATGTTTACCAATTTGTGAGGAATATTATTAGCACTGAACTCACAGTACGAAAAAGTCACAGAAGTTGAACGTTGTACTATGCTATTTGTAATACTGAGCACTGATATAAGAAATACTAGTCTTACAATAAACGATTTACACAATCGGAAGTGGGATTGAGAACACCATGACTACCACTTTCACAAATTAAATATTATTGGTCTAGTAACAGATAGCATGCAGGTATTAAATTTTCAAAAGAAAGCACAGTTCAGAAATAAGGCAACCGTGCTATGTACGTTCTCACTGATGATGTTAAGCGGGGCTTGACAGTG
Source organism: Vandiemenella viatica (assembly GCA_031002005.1). Taxonomy (NCBI): domain Eukaryota; kingdom Metazoa; phylum Arthropoda; class Insecta; order Orthoptera; family Morabidae; genus Vandiemenella; species Vandiemenella viatica. The sequence continues at coordinate 127,586,600 of JARYHS010009186.1, forward strand.
GAAGCAGTGCAAGCATCCGAAACATCGCCAGACGTCTCAATTATGACACGGCTTGAAACCCAAGAAGTTTTTATACAACCGTGCCATTAACCTACAGTTACTAAGTAATGTCCTAATATTTTTTTGGATACGGTAATGAAAATTGGGAGGATCCTTCTCGAACCATGGGGTTTTGACTATTATTTTATACCATTAATTGGCGACAGCTTGGCCAGTGAGGAACAAGGTGTGGTGCATTCATACAGTACAGTGGTTGAATGGAAAGGCATGAGGAAAATGCTGTAGCTGGTAAATTCAACACATAACACTACTTCAGTTCTATACCAAAGAATTATCTCAACAATATCTGAATACGCTAATAATGCGTCTGAATACAGTAAACAAACTGGGCGTGGTGGTTGAGAGGAAACGCTCTGGCCTCACATTCGGGAGGACGGGGGTTCGAATCCCTGTCGCGGCATCCAGATTTGGGTTTTCTTTGGTATCCTCAAATCACTCCATTCCATCAAAAGGCCATGGTCGAATTCCTTCCCGTCACCGCCTCTAGTGACCTTGATGTCGACGAGGCATAAAGCCATCATAATGTTTTAGAACACTTTGAAAAACTTATGATTTGTCCATAAATCCTCCATTCTTTCGACGTTTAGATTGAAGACGATTATCTTCGTCGGTTCTACAGTATCCAGTAAAATCAGCTGATGCCTTGACCCCACAAGAAGACCATGTCTTTGGTTGATACGACAGGATTAGGGAGGACTGATTGGACTTAGCATAAGTTTCGCAAAGTATTTCACAACATAGTTAGGAAATAGTTACAATATTTTTATCAAATGTATTTCAAGCTCATATATACCTAGCACTTCACGAAACAATGGTTGGTAGAGAATTCTTTGTACTATAACTATTCTCTCCCCTAACTGTGCGATGAAAGAAAAAAATTTGCATCATTATTTTGCTGACCTTATCACTCCTCCATAGGGATTCAAATACGCTGGTGCCTAAAATATTATTGTAGATGTTTGCGTATTTAACAATAAATTTAAATGGAAGAAATGTTTTTTGTCTTCCAGACAATCCCACCCCAGTCTGTGACAGATTCGTAACGGTGTTGGCAAGTGATCGCAGAACTAATGGCTATTGGCTTCACTCTCTCAACTCTAGTAATCAATGCTTTAAAGTACGGTTAGCTTACAGTACAATAATACCTAGATGGAAATGAATTCCTATGACCTAGTGGTACTGCAATTTTTTTTGTTTTGTTTTTGTTTTACGGGTCGTCGACGTCATTAGAGGTAAGGACTGAGAGCAAGGAACAGGAATTCGGCAGTGGTGGAAATTTGAAGGAACCATCCCGACATTCCCTTAGCGTGATTTTTAAAAAAAATTATAGAAAATCGAAATCTGGATGGCTTATGACTAGCGTCGTCCGTACTGCGAAGCCAGAGCGTTACCTTTTACCCACCAAGCTAGGTGGCACAACAACTAGTGTCCTTTCTGGGTGCGTATTTTTAAAAAAAAAAAAAAATAAATTTTTTCAGAATTTTTGAACGAATGATGCATAGCATGTTTAATTATAAGTTACAGAAAGAAGGGTGTAGTGCGTAAGCGGCTGACCGCTTCTAGCGCTTATCGAATCAAAGCGAGGCAAAGAACAGGTTTAAGGCGTCAAGGCTCAAAGATACTGAAACGGAAAAATAGCAGCAATATCCGCACAACGACCGTCTCGACTTCGTTTTTAAATCTGTTTTAAATAATCATCAAGGAGAATTGTGAAATAGCTCCTAATTTCCGCTTAAAATGTATATGTTCCACCGTATTTTTATGATACCCGTGTTCTCACAAACACAAGTCCCCCCCCTACCCTTTAGGAAAGAACTTCTATGTCCTTGCGTCACATGAAGGGTTCTTACGTTAAACAGAGCTCCCAAAAAGGCATCGAAGACTGTGGTCTGACGCATAAAGACAGAAACCGCACGCCTACAATATTTATATGACCATTGTGATCGCATTTGTGCTGAGAAATAAAAGATTTCAATGCTGAATATTTTAATGGTGAAAGATTATTCAGACCAAGTTTTGTAGATGCCGAAAAATGCTAGTAAGAACATTTTGCAATATAAAATTAAGAAAATTCCGGAAAATTTTCAAACTGTACACAGCATTTATAAATTACACTGTTCACACCCAGCCCTGAAGATGAGACATTAAAATTCTTCCTGGTATCCGATAGGATTTTTGTTATAATGTTCTGACCCCGGTATGACCGAGCAAATTTCCTGTCAATAGTGATTTCTCGGAGAAAATATTTGGATAAAATAATAATTGCGTGTGGTCATAATGACCCGGTGAAAGGGTTTCTATTGGCTGCTCATTTCGCCTCTGTCACAGACGCCTTAACCAGCCTATCCTACCTGGCACATAGGACCTACAGTTTAACGTGAAATCCAAATCACCGAATTGTTCTGGTGTACTTCACATTACACAGCAAGCTGTGCCAGAGGTGATGGCGGTGTTAAGGTCCTATGAAAATCTCTGCAGAGACAGGGATTCGAACCGGGGATCTTTCGATCTCCAGTCAGACGCCTTAACCACTCAGCGACCAGGCCGCTTCAATATTGGGCTGAACCCTTCATAAAGAAAGCCACAAATTATCCTCCAGTTTTTAGCAAATTATAATCCTAAATATGACTGTAGAGCTACTTCCATTTAAAGCATCCATTGTGCAAAGATATTATTGCTGTTTCATTCGATTGTGGAACAGTTAACGTGGAATCATCTTTCTTCTTTCTCTCTCTCTCTTCTGCTTCAGTAAGTTCAAAAGGTGGTAGTAGTTTTCAGCTCCCGATTCATCTGATTGCCACACATTAATACACGCTTTCACAGATCGACTACAAACACTAAATTTCCTATAACTGACTTCAGTTCATAAACAGAATTATCACAGTTCCACTGTTGTCTTACTGGCATACTAGAGTACTTTAAGATGCTAAAACCTTTTTCATTCAGCAAGGCACGTGTATATTAAATGAATACGGAAAGATGGAACAGTGGTTCAATGAAAATAATATCATTAAAAAAAAAGGTTGGGCAAAATGGCATCAGGTCCGAATTTATTCTCCGATATTGTTCTAACTTCCAGATTTCTACCAAAATGTTTAAATCAACTTTTTGCTTCCTTCACCACATTCAGGAGACTCATTTCAGATCATAAAAGGTAAGAGACGTAAATTTAAACGAAATCTCCAATATAGCACCATATATCAACTGTGCGAACTGTATTATGAAAACCCTGATTTTAAATTTTTCTAATGGGGGTATTGGTCTTAGATTTTTGAGTCTGTATTTCAATCAGTATCTGGTTCTGAATTGTGACAATGCTTCAAACAATAACTCAGATGACTGTCAAAATTACAACAGTGGAGAAAAATTTTATTAACGTGAATGAATAAAAACGATATAGCCAGCGATAGGAGTGATCTACTGGCAAAGCGACCTCTATTTAGTAATTCTAGATTACAATTCTCTTATTATCAGCTATCACATTATGATGCAATGTGATTAAAAAAATGATCAGGTTTATGGATAAATCGTCGCTACGTTAACCACAGTATAGGAATTCAGAGTACAGTATCCAAAGATTGTAGGTTATTTAAGAGGAAGTAAAAATAGAAACTCTGATTACTCCACAGTCACTTATATGACAGTTCCACCTACGTGTTGGGTTTTTTACTCTATACACTAAATAAACATACTTCGAAGTTCCCAGTTCATTAACACATTCCTACGCTCTTCCAGAATTAATTCACTTTAAATGCGTATTGGAGATCAATGACAATAAACCGGAATTGTAACACAACTTTCCACTTATCCAGCGTGTATTACTGATGAACACGTCTGTAATTCAATCACACCCTAGTTAGACTGCTCGACCGCTCCGCATTGCCTGCATGAACTCAAGTAGACCGGGTCACAGTGTGGAGGGCATTGGAAAACAAAATTCTTAATAGATCTCTTCTTAAAACTGATAATTAAATTTAGATTATCCTTTCACTTACTGAAACTAACATGTCTTAACTCTTAAACTAAATAGTACATAAATGAGTTGGAGGATTACAGATCATTTAACTTACGCGCCACTGCCAACCGATAGTATACTATAGGGTTATTACAATTGATTGGAGCAATTTCACAACTTTCCTGTGGCTATAGTACTCGATATATTGTCACAAAACTCTATAGTAATATAAAAAACTCAAAAAACTTTTCTCAGATTAAGACTGCTCTACCAAAAAACCTGCAAGTGCTCTTTATGTGTGCCCTTACTGGTTCTGCATGTATCAAGTCGATAATCAGGTTATTGGCACACTCGGTGTAGCATGGCCCTAACAATCTGTTCACACTCTCTCGACCTAAGCCCATGCGGTTTTCTTGATTGGGGTTACGCGAAAAATTCAGTTTGAGTCTGATCTACCAACACAACTACCAGAACTGCGAGCTGGCAGTGCTTTGATAGGAATATGCTGCACCGAGTGTAGCAAGAACTTGATTACTGCCTTGATAAGGGCCGAATCAATATGCGAGACTGCACTCGTATTATTTAAAAATAAAATAAAACCTTTTTGAGTTTTTCTGTATGACTCATTTACAAATTTACAATAACCCTATGTAAATGGGTATCAACACACCCACTGAAAGCCACGTTGTTAACACGCCCATAAGGCGAAAAAAAATTATTAGAATCTAAAACTTTTGATCAGTTTTCAAAAATCCAAGAAAAATGTAAATAAATAAAAAATATATAAACTTTATATATTTAAGGGGTAAAATTCTATGCAGTGTCATAAGGGGCCATCCATAAATTACGTCACACCTTGAGGGGGGGAGGGGGTCAACAAAGTGTGACATCGTGTGACAAGGGGGAGGGGGGTCGTGTCATAAACTTTGTGACATCATATGCATAATTTGTATCCTTTTTGGCTCGTATTGCCACATTGTCGAGGCATACTTATTTAAACGATCATGTGGTATCTGTGGACTATATTTTTCATCATACAAAGCCAATAACTAACTTAAGCAATGACGTAAGAGGCAACTAGAGGTTTTCTCCATCATGAAGATTCTTCCACAAAGCGTTGCCGCTAGACGAAACAGGGAAGTTCTTTGCTTATTAAACGATGACGATACTTTATGGTTGGATGAAGATGATGATGACACATGGAATGATCTCAACACTATCGAAATCAAGAATGAAGTAACTATTATGCCAATAATTAACAGTATCAAGGAATGGGTTCAAAATCCATGGAGACATGATGACTCAATTTTGTATCATTAATTCGATTTTTTATGTTTATTTTTTATTTTCTTAAATGATTGATTTATTGTTTATAAGATATTTTAACCAGAAATACATAAATCTTTTTGGAAGTGCTGTTTTAAATTATAAATTTAAAATTACAAAATATGTGACGTCAGACTAGGGGAGGGAAGGGGGCCCACAAATGTGACAACCTGTGAGTTGGGAGGGGGGAGGGGTTCAAAAATCATGAAATTCGTGTGACGTAATTTGTGGAGGGCCCCTAAACTGCCACGAACCTCTCCGCGTTAACTCCTCTGAAAATTTATCTTGGTGGTTTTACCTTTCATCTTGCCGATATCGTTTGTTTGGATTACTGTGATGATATGCGTCCATTGTTGTTGTTGTTGTTTTCTTTTCTTGTTGTTGATGAGAGGTAAAATAAGGAGAGAGTGAAAATGGCTGCTTCATTTTCAAGGACACTGTTCCGAAAACGCCAAGCTCTACGTTCACATCAGACAGATAAATCACTGAGCTTGGAGTGTGAGCGGTAACACTTTAGCCTTGCATTCGGGAAGATGCGGGTTCGAATCCCCGCCGGGCCAACCAGATTTGGTTTCCCCTAATCACTCCAGGCGAATGCCGGTATGTTTCCATCAAAAGGGCATGACGGAATTCCTTTCTCGTTCCTTGTCCACAGTGCGTTCCCTCCTCTAATTGGCACGTCATCGAAACAAAAATGAAAACGGTTCAGCATAAACACTGTCATTACCCTCAGTCTATACGCATCGAGGAGAATTTTTGTATTGCATCCCAGGACTTTGATGGTTTTATGAATCGCGAATCATCCCATCTCATAGCGTCCTAACCAAGCCTCAAATAGTCTCCAACACGATTAAGACTAAATAACGTCAATGTTCGGACATGGTCCGAGTAGCTACGAGATGGGTTGATTTTAACTAATATAAGGTAAGAGGTAAGGATTTCAATATTCAGAGATTCGTCATGAAATAATTAACTACGATCCAGGCACATCAGGACTGGTCAGCAGGAAAGTTCAGCGTTACGTAATGACGCGGCAGGCACGGCAGGTGGATGGGTGTCAGCAGTAAATCGCTGCAAATTGCATGTTAAGGGCGTAGCCGGCTGTGACCCACCTGTGAGCAAGACTTACAACCGCCCACATGAAATATCGCACCTGTAAACTCACTCGCTTTGAGCGGGACCCTGGGTATGTAAACAGTTCCGCAATACCCTCTTACTATCTCGGTAGGGAAATACGTTTCATTCGCGAGTGTTGTATTTTGGTTAGGGCTCTGCGGTTCGTCGACCTTATTAGTACCATCCGAGAATTTATGTTAAGGAACTGGAAATAATTATCACCCACCGAGCTCATTTATTTCATTACTGCAATGAAAAACTCCTGTTTCTAAATATTTTGAGAATATAAACGGAATAAAAAAATGTCAGTGAAATTTAAATTACAAATTAGCATAAGTGAAGGGTGTAAATATACTGCTTATGGCTGCTAACAAGTAGTTACAGCCCGTTTAGTTAACAGAGGCGACTCAAGGTCAATCTGTTCTATCACCACTCCACTGCCCTTACCCCTACATCCGAAGAGGAATTTAACCTGGACACAGCGGTCAGCTCGGAGGGATAGGAAGCGGGGTAGTGAGGGGAGGAGTGGGATCAGGGGAACGTGAATTCGAGCCGCCAGTTCGGAGTGAACAGGGTATAACTGTGATGCTAGATACAAGATTACGTGCAACGATGCTCGATCTTGAAAGAAATGTTCAAAATCTTATAATGCAATGCATATGGCTCGAGTTTCAAACTTTAGTAATGCAATGGAGATATTCTATGATATGGTTAGTTATCGTGTACTGTCGAAGTATTCATTTGTGGAGTCATATGAAACGTTTTCTTTTTCCGACTGAAGAGGATCTCCTGGCAAGAATTGTCTCTGCCTGTGACTTCGTTAGAACGAATCGGAGCTGATTCAACGCTCTCCACAGAAATTAGTGCAATCTGTCAAACCTGATCGAATATGGTGGATGCCATTTTTAACAATGTATTCGCAGTTTGTGAAACTAGTTCAGATAAATAAAATTATTACTCCAAACAAAAATTTCGAAGTAAAGTTATCTAAAAGCAATTTCGCCTCATATTACGAGGTCATTTCCGGAATGGAGTTCCTCATCTCAAATCATTTCCTTTTCTCTATCATCTCTGAAAGTTTTTATTATCATCGTGCATTATAAGTAAATATCTTTCATTAGAGAAACATTTGTGCCATACACGCTGTTCAAACTGGTACCAAACTCAGTCTTATTTCTTATGTATTTATCATCATCATCATCATCATCATCCTCAACAGTTTCCGGCCTCTGGCTGGGTCTGCATTATGCATCACTTAGTTAATATCAAAAATGAGAGAATGTCTTGAGGCAATAAGCCAAGTGCAAACATTTGTTTAGAATTTGGAGTGGAAAGTATGTGGAAATCTAGGCACGGAGATATGTTATGCAATCCACAGCACAAAGAACGTTGCTGGTAGCCGGCAGGTTTGCTATGGTATGTTGTTGCTGATTACTTGTAAACAATAACATTTGTTCATGTTTTATGACAATAATGTAACTTTTTACTATTATAGTTTCAACAATGTCTGTGTAAATCCGTTAGAAGCGGCTTACTAGATAGTTAAAAATTAATAAACTTATGGATAAAAAATTAAATAATTTGTAGTTTATTAACTGAACTTCTTAACGACAATATAGTCGTACCTGTAATAGCATTGAGATGTAATTTTTCAAACTGAGTGATTTCTGAATAAACGTGATAACGTTTTCTCAGAACTGTTATCTACACCACTGGTAGTCAGGTCATTTTTGGACATTTCAGTAACTTTTTTAAAGAAAGAAACATTCTAAGAAGAGAATGAAAAGTGGAGAAGAAAGAAGTAGTAGTTTCATCTCTATAACTTGTGAACATCATCTATCTAAACAGCGAAATTCAGGTAATTCTCTATACTTAGAGAATAACTCTATAGTTAGACAATAACAGACTACATTTACAGCTGCTAGCACTTGAAACAGCTTGACTTCCATCATGAAAATTTTTTTTTATGTTCATCACTTCTTAAACAGTGTATTCCTTAGTTACCTCTCACCGAAATTAGGCGTCAAAGTACAAAGAACAGGTTTCAACTGCTCTTCGTTCTCTGCACCTCCAAATTTTTTTCTTACACAGAGCGTGGTGAGTGAGCGCTAACGCCCTGGCCTCGCTTTCGGGAGGACGCTGGTTCGAATCTCATTTCGGCCATGTAGATTTGAGTTTTACATAGTTTCTTCAAATAACTCCAGGCAACTGCCTGGTTGGTTCCTTCGAAAGACCTCAACCGAATTCCTTCCCTTTCCGTCTCCCCAGTCCTTTTCCGCCCCTAATGACCACGACGTCGACAAGGCGTAAAGCCAGAAGAAAAAATTATGTTCTTCTTACTAACAAATTTTCCAATTCCCAGTTGTTTCCCTACTCCAAATCTAATAACTTAGAGATTTGTCATAGTAAAATATAATCCAACAGGGATATGTTTCTTTTCACTTGCGGAAAAACACGTTTAGGCGCTAAAATATCCTCCTAATGTTGAGGGACAAAAATGAAAATTTCATGGTTCGTTATAAAAAAAATAAGGGATTAAAATCGCAACATGTTTCCCGTGAGGATGTACAAAAACAAATTCCTTGACCCGGTAGCTCAACAAGGTTAACCTCTACTATGACCCCACGTTTCTACTGTAGCAAATAGCTAATTGTTAATTAGAGCAATTCCTTCAGAAAGATAATGAAATAGTGACGTCTTAAAAATCTCCTACAAGAAATTAGATGCTCATAGCTAAGTCGATATAGTTATTGAGTACACATTTTGCAACTTGATTTCTATCTCAAATAAGCCAAGTAAACTATCTTGAAGTTGAATTGACTAAACTGCTCTCCTTACCCACTCAGCCTGCTACCAAACAAACGTAAAGCACATAGAACAAACTAGGTGTTAATCACTAAGCTTCTATTCTCATACCAAGGTCATGGTATTTTTACCACGATGAAACCGTAAGGCGCTTGACACTAAGGAAGAAATTTTCACCATCCATTACTATTCCAGCAGAAAAGGAGAGATGGCAGTAAACAATTCCTAATCGCCAAGTTGGATTAAATTCTGAACCACTCACTGATAATGGAGAAAGGGCACCTGGATTCACCCTGTGGTTTCTATCACCCTTACACACGACACATACACCGTACTATGATTCCATTTGCGTGTAGAGGCACATATGGAACCAGTGATAATGAGAAAAGCAGGCGTCAGTTTTGCAAAATTCTGCTTAGCAGGCGTGTTTAGCGTTACGTCAACGTTTCTGCACACAACCTGGGGCATCATCAGGGCTATTTTGGTCTGCTGTATCAGCTGCTGACAGAAGATTTTACCATCTCGTCTTTGACCGCCAGATTGGAAAACCAATACAATTATTAAAATTTTTCCTGCGAGATAATACGTCCATATATCATTTTGCAATGGTATCCATCGATGCTGGGAAAAAGAGTAATGGCACTCACAATCGTCCAATAACCACCTGCTGTTTAACCGTTACGTATAACACACGAGAAACGATTGGAACCAAATCCAACAGCAGGACGAAGTGACTCTCTTTTTATTTATCTTAGAATTGACGTTTGGATTCGGTCTCGATGAAAGAAGATACACTGTCTTATAAGTAACTATCCTAAGATATGATCGTTCTGGGAACTCTGTGGGAAGCTGTTCCCGTCTGCCTGCCCCACTTGCCAACTGACTTCGGATCCCTGTGACCGAGTCCAAGAACCTGTAGCGCGCCGGGATTACAAGTGCAGATAACAATAAACTGTTGCAAGCAGGACGCATTATTCACCTGGCAGAAACATGCGCCGAGAGACGGCGGTGCCTCTTTAAAACGGCGTTCAATGAGTCGTAAATACAGAGTGCGGTCACAGTAAATTTTATGTGACAAGGAGGGCATTCAGAACAACGGTGCTACTGACTCCGGTCTGCCGGTCACGTTGCCCTCTGACTGGACTACTTTCAGAGTTGCGTCCCTTTGGAATGTCGCTTTTTGTCGTTTAAAGGATTCTGGTAAAATAAGATGTAGTATCCTATTAAATGCTGATTGGATTGTGTTTCGTTGTGGAGGCCACCCAGATTTGAAATTAAGATCGGAGTACAAGTAGTTATACAACGCGAATGACCTCCTTCATTTATTTATTTCTGACCATTTATCCTGTTGTTACAAACATTATCTCAACACATCTAAAATTTAAGTATACAAATAAATCAACGTCAATACCCATTTTCATCACTTTACGTAACTGTTAGTAAATTGCAGGCTGTGATTGCGCCAGTTGTACATATCTGCAAATCATCTAATTTTTCAATTCTTGTTCTATCCTACGAAAAAATGGATAAAGCACCGATGCAGAATGATGTGAATGAACGGGGAATTTTAAATGAAAAATTGCTATGATCGCTTAGCCTGCGGCACAGAATACAACAAACAGATGATTTCAATGATTATCTACTGAAAGTATGACAACAAGTTTTTATTACTTTTTTGTTTTATGCGAACAAATTCAGGGGATTATACTATATTTCGGGTAACATGATGTTTTTCTGTTTCATTTACCTTCCAGGTTCCTCTATATTGACTGCAGGCTTCCATTATGTTAGTTGCATAAAAGAAATAACAAGTGTGTACCCATACTTGAACTTGATGATCAGTTAATGCCACGAGACACAGCTGATTTATTGGTTAGAATATGGAATAATTACAAGTCATTTTTAAAAAATAAATATTGTCAACCTTTCTATTCATGGCAAAAATTTGTGAAAACTTTATCTTTTGAAAGTAATTCTTCTCAATCCCTTGTGAGCATAATAACCGCTCCTTCAGGCGTTTCTTGTGCCAAGTGTTTGGCTACATTACACCATAAATATGTTTGATCGATGTCTTTCGCGTATGATAAAAAGATTTCTTTATTTATCTTTACAATTGCCTCATAATGATTGATTTATGTAGAGTATAACATTTTCCTGCTACAGCAACCATGGAAATATCAGAATTTATTAATTTCGTTTGCTGATTCCCACGGATCTTCAACTACGAGTAAACAAAACTGCCGAACTGGGTCCCAGAAAACACATCTGATTTAGATTGATAAGCAGTAACGCTCGGTTCTGGTGTTCGGTAATACCTGGGTTCAAACCCCCAAATGTATGACCATTCAGATTTCGGTTTTCCTTGGTTTCCCAAAATCTCTCCAGGTGAATAGACCTTTTTTTCTTTTTAGCTCTACAATTTTCCCCCGACTAAAAAATCAAGGGCCTCTTCTTCACATTTGCTCCGGGCCCCGCGCTGTCTTAATCCGGGCACTGTGTACACTGACAAAGCGTTTGTTTTGTAAGAGTAAATACTTCTCGTGGGATTACCGGTATGGGTTAGAAATTTTACAGTCGTCTAGAAAAGTGGGTTGCTGGAACGGAATTTTAAAAACATGTAACAGCTACAAACACAGATATTTCGGAGAACCAACACCTCTTCCATACAATTAACACTTTCATTTAGATGCGACAGTACACTGAAACCGCTGGATCGAAATCTAAATTTCTGACTGTTCAACCTAGGGCTCTTACTCCAATAACATGAGAGCGTTCTTTTTTGTTTCTTTTTCTCTTTTAATTACAAATTTTCAATCTTTTCATATCGCAGAGAAACAAGGAAATAATTTCACCTGAGCAACAACTAAAACCAAAACGTAAATGTTTCCTCTTCAGCACAAGATACGGGGAGTCGTTGGTCCCTCTCGAAGGCCGAAGTTTCAGGAACTGACTATCCGACAGCGAGTTGCAAATGTGCACAAACAAATTTCCCTTCCCCTTCCCGCTACACTTCTTCGAAGAGGCGTGTTCAGCCTTAGAATGTGACTGTGCAGTGAATATCTTATACAGGGTGTTAAAAAAGGTACGGCCAAACTTTCAGGAAACATTCCTCACACACAAACAAAGAAAATATGTTATGTAGACATGTGTCCGGAAACGCTTACTTTCCATGTTAGAGCTCATTTTATTACTTCTCTTCAAATCACATTAAACATGGAATGGAAACACACAGCAACAGAACGTACCAGCGTGACTTCAAACACTTTGTTACAAGAAATGTTCAAAATTTCCTCCGTTAGCGAGGATACATGCATCCATCCTCCGTCGCATGGAATCCCTGATGCGCTGATGCAGCCCTGGAGAATGGCGTATTGTATCACAGCCGTCTGGGCATCTATTTCCCAAAGAATCTCGATCTTCCATTTATTGATAATACTGTTCTATCTTCAAGTGCACGGAAAGGATGCCATATTCAGATACTTCTAAAACAATTGACCTTCACTCTCAGCCAAAATGAAGGCGTTAAAACTAATTCTCAAATCTGGAAAATCAGACAGCCAATTAAAATAGTGAACTGAATGGAAGTAATAAGGAGTAGGAACGGCATTCATCAATCTTCCGCGGAAGAGAAAATAACCAGACAGTACCAATCAGACGACAGTTCTGTCAGAGTATAATGGTCGACTGTATGTGAGGAAGATGTAATGCGACAGTGCAAGGAATTATTAGGCTACCCCGGCAGCGTGGCGGCTAACGTTATCTCCTTGCGTTACAAGTGTTACAGGTTTGAACTAACCTTACGGTATATCGTTTTTCATTAAGTGATTGTGACCGTGATATGACATGTACCGTTAGTTGTGTGACGAGATAATCATGTTACACCAACTAATAGAGGTAATACAGTGGACTTACGTAGTCAACTTTTATTGTCTTTTCCTTATTCTTTTAAAAAGAGGAAGCAATGCAAAGAGAATTTCTTTATTTTATGTCAAAAACATCAAATTATACTGGATGAAAACTTGATCTCTTCCAGTGCGTTTTCAGAGGCTTCAAATTAGACATCAACCGTGCAGGAGGTTGGACACAGTAGACACCGGAGCATGTGTTGAACAGTCTGATCCCCTCCACATTTATACTTGATGTTATCGACCTCAGCATAGCCCCATCTTGCTAGGTTAGCCTTGGATCCACCCAGTCCTGATCTCAGCCTATTCAGAGACTGGCATATCAGCCATCCATTGTCATAGCCAGAAGGATAAAATTTAGACATTCTTCCCCAACCATAGAGTTCCCACAATTGTAAACTGGCTTTCTCAGTTGTAGTTGTAAGTTCCTTCGAAATTCTTAGGAAACTTTTCTTGTACTTCAGTAAAGATGGGGTTTTTCAAGATCCACTTTCATCGTTTCCATATTAGTTGCTGTTTCTCTTACTGCGAGGTGGTGGAGCCATTCGATTGTAGAGGATTTTTTAATTTCTTTATTACAATCGTTCAGAATATTTAAGCTTTACAGATAGGAGTGAAAAAATACCATGAATGAAAAAAAGACATGAACACATTGAACGGTGAGGCACTTTCAGTGAGATTAACTCGTCGAGTGCCTCAAGAAAATTAAGAATAATAGTCTTATTGGAACAGGTAATGTCTGAATTAATTGTAGTTCTAAGTGACCATCTAATAGAGAAGATCCTTGAGTTATAGCTGTGGCCAGATTAATTGGCGGGTCAGTGTGAACGCGCTGTTGCCGTACTTGGGGACAATCTCGCGATGCGCTCTCTTTCTATCACCTGAAAACTGCAACGCTGTGCGGCCTGTGTTGCCTAGTCCAAGCGGCAACAGCTCGCTACCCACCCCCAAACCTTCCACCTCCCTTTCACAAAAAATGTGTGAACCTGAGAATCGGAATTAGAAAGTGTCAGTGTGAGTGTGACCTTGCTCGGAAGAGGATATTTTGATTTTTAGCGATTTACGATTTTTACGTGCGATTTAAATAATTCCTTTTGGTTATTTATTAATTACAGTAATTTAGTGTAATAATTCTTCCGAACATAAAGTGCAGTAACTTATAATTAGGGGAATTTAGCAAGAGAATCTTGCTACTAAAAATGGATACTTAGGAAGAGACTTATTCTCCGATTCCAGGTGTTCCCGAACTAACGACTCCCAACAAGACGCAAGTCATCGACAGCAGAACCACCGCGGCTGAAGCAGACAACAGAGTAAATCTATCATTCACCATGTATATAAATATTTAAAATTTATTGTGGACAATGATCGTGAAATTTTGTCTTTTACATGTACGCTAGTAGGAAAAGACTTGAAAAATATGGACGTACTTGATATTGATGAAATAAAAAACTGTAGTGATGTGTTACCGCAAAAAAAACCATATTGCGAAAAAATTAGGGAATGGACAGGCTATTTGCGCTTCAGCTTGTGATGTCGGTTTGAGAACTATCCAGCGTGTGTGTCGTGAGGGAAAATAACCTACGTTTGTTTCTCGAAAGAAAAATATGAAACAATACAGCACTCTAACAAAGCTCAGCGACTTTGACAGTCCTTTGTACACGAATTTTACGATAGTGATGAGTGGTAATATATAAACAGATACTTTTGTCGTTAATTATACAAGTTTTTCAGTGCAGAGGATGACAAAATAAAATTTTGACTTTAGTTATAAATACACAAACTGAAAATAAAATTTAACACGTGGACTTTCAGCCACAAATAAAAGAAGAGTATTTCCATAAGTTTCCATAGTCTGCCGAGAATTTTATTTTTCTGCTCAGATAATAGAATAATAAATAACAGGTCTTTTGAAACCTCCAATTATATTAAACGCATCTGCAATGCATAATTTTCTTAACGAAATGACATGCATCAATATTTTATGACAGAATAGTGATCATAAATTACTTAAAACACGTTACAAACCATTACTACAAGTAAAGAGGTGAATACAACTGTTACGCGTACGGCTTGGCAACGGCGCATTTGACGCCACCCGCAAAAAGATTTGGCCACAGCTATAGCGGCTGATGATTCTTGTAGGTTTGTCGGATCTGGCACTCTGGGAAGGTGATGGTAGAAGCGTCATGCTTGCTCTTGAATAAACTGAGCGATGGTAGGCAGTGTGAGTTCGAGATGCAGCTGGGAATTGCGGACGAACCGTGGAGTATAGACGGAGATGCGGAAGATTTTATTTTGAAGCGACTGTATCCTCTTCATTTTGCTAGCAGCGACACCTCCCCAGACTGGGCAGGCGTAGGTCAGTAGAGGAATTTGAACAGCATGTCATATTTCTGCAAGTGTCGTTGAGACTAATGTCCACCCGTTTGCCATGAGTTGAGTTGTACCATACAGGACAGGCACAATCTGAAACCGAATAACTCAGTGCTACGGCAAAAGTTCGGATAGTTTCAGGTTGGCTACCCCACTGTGATCCAGCCTGTTTTCTAAGGAGATTGTTGCTGGTGGAAACTTTTAGTTTTGGAATTCATGTTATGTTTCTTGAATGTTAGAAATCTGTCAAATGTCAGTCTTAGATATTTTGAAGAGTCGCAGTGTTCCAGTTCGACTCCAGACCATATCATCTTAAACCACCTTTGTCACTTTCCTGTCATCGCAAAGAAATACTTTGTATTTGAGAAATCGCGCTTTAAGTAACCTTAGAAATGTTGATTACAGTTTAATAACTTATCCAGAGTAACTTTTGATTTATTTTGCTATGTCTGTTCATTAACGAAAAAGAAAATTTTATACATTACCATTGGTGTATTTTTTAAAGGTGTGTTTAGAAATTGGATGTAAGTGTCTACTGTTACTTGCTGTTCAGATTCTGAATTATATTCATGGATATACTTGTATTTTATAAAAAGTGAATGTTTTTGTGTTAATTTGTAAAATATGGTCGTATTGCTAGTGATACCTTTAGCAACAACGGCCGGTTGAGTAATTCAGGCAACTCTCTAGATGACATATTGGATAGTGTAAAGGAAGATTGTAAATAATATCACAGCTCCCGCTTTCTTAAGGAAATTCTACACATTTCTCACATATTGAGTATTTGTTGCATACGAAGAAAGGCATGCTCGGCATTAAGACAGTTTGTTGGGAAATTATTGTTTTGAAAACGGATGACATGGTATAATATACAGATAACGAGGACACCCTCAGTAATTCCGATGGTTGAAATTGTTGAAATGCTTTTGTCTCCAAATGATAGTATGTAAGATAGGCGAGTAATCTATTGTTAGTAACGGACGTATGTAAAGAGAAATTGAACCAAATATGTTTTTTAAACTGGAAACATATATTCTTTTCAACAACATCTGAAAGTACTTGCGTAGAGGATTCATTGACACAACCTTTTTTTCCTTATGGATTTACGCCTCTTCTACGTTGCGGTGATTAGAGGCGGGAAAAGTCTGGGACAAGGGACGGGATGGAATTTGTAATGGCCTTTTGAAGGAACCATCCTGGTATACGCTTTTCGACGTCGGGGTCGGGGCAACAGATGTGAAGGAATTTGGCCATAGCCTTTTTGAAGGAACCATCCAGGTATTCGCCAGAAGTGTTTGGAGAAACAATGGAAACTCAACTCTAGAGTGCCAATTGGCATAGTATTTTCAATCAAATGTATCTCAGAAACTATTTGTAAATATAATTAATTGCAGCTGGTCAGTACAATGGGATAATGCTTAGTTGTTACCACGCTGTATAATTTTATTTTCCTTCTTTTTTACAATCATGTCGAAGGATAGCTGACAGATCCGTTGTGAATGGTACCTGGGAACGGTTGTGGTATCAACTTAATGAAAGATGGTACTTCTTCGATTTAAAACAACCTTGAACACTAAGAATAGAAATTAAAGTATAATTTTCTGCTGTTCGGAAGCGCATGTTCGGATTCCGTCTGATATTCCTCTGTTCCTCTATGTGTATTTGTGAGTAAGAGTGAAGATACATATCAGGCCTTGCTTAAATGATTTCTAACTCACTAATTCTCATAACCAGTATAGCCAGCTTCCACTATTGGTATTGGAACCTGTTCAACTTGGTTCACAAGTGCAAAGTGAAAGTTCGTACTATTAAAACATTACTTAATTCAATGCAGACAAGAATAACAAGTTGTGGAAGTCATAACTAGTACTCAGTACAACTGAACTATTGTTATTTTTCTAATTGAAAATAGCAACAAATCATTTTGGGAATAAAAAATGTTAATAAGTAAAAGCAAGCAAGGCAACATAGTATGAACTGGTAAGAAGCGGAACTGCACTTACAGAGATCACTACTGACAGTTGTAGAAATAAGCAGTTTGTTGAAGATACGTCTCTTCCATTTAAAACTTGGTGTTTCAGTAGTTGAAGATCGATCCTGGTATTCGGTAAGACACGAGTTCCGTCCCCAGCTCGGTCGTTCCGACTTCAATTTTCTCCACTCTCCAAACAATAACCTCAGTGAAAGCTACAGAAAAGGATGTTGAAGTAACCATCCCGACATTTGCCTGGAATGATTTGGAAAACTCAAATCTGGATGACCGATTGATAGCATTACTTTCCCAAATCACTCCAGGCAAATGCCGGGATGCTTCCTTAAAAAGGCCATGGCCGAATTCCTTCCCATTCCTTGCCTCCCATCCTTTCCCGTCTCTAAAGACCTCGCTGTTGATAGATGTAAAGCAGTTAAAAAAAAAGATAGCATTACACTCAAGAGCACATTAATTCTAGATCAGATAGTAAGAGCACATCGAATTAGGACAGCAAGTTTTCAATCTAAGTGTCTGTGGTGATGCAGCATACATTAATATAAATATACTTATATTCGAAGATCCAAATCGCCTGTAACAATTTTATTAGGGGTAAATTTTTTCTCCTCGTTTGTTTGTTTGTTCTTGTTTGTTTGTTGTTGTTATTGTCGTCGTCGTCGTTGTCGTTGTTGTTGTTGTTGTTGTTGATGATGATGATGTTGATGATGATGATGTTGTTGTTGTTTTGTTGTTTTTTGTTGTTTTTTTGTTGTTGTTTTTCATTGTTTTTTGAACTGAGTGGCCAGCGTGATACTCTGCTAGGATCAGTATTAATCGAAACACATATACAAGAGATGAAAAATGTTTGCAGGTGCCAGGGTGAGTTGAAACTCGTGTGCAGGATACCTCTTTACGATCTCCCTGAAGGGAATCCACCTTCCTTGACTCGCCGGCTACTGAGCAACCTGTCTGACAGCGGGTCCGGCTTCTTTTGTATCGACTCGAGAGATTAACGACCGCATTGCGCTTCCTCTTTGGGACACCGAATCCCGTACCATGCCCTTTCACGTAGGTGTTCAAGACGGCACGCAAATTTACTGGCGAAATCACCGGTTGGTCTCACCGTTACGGGCTGCAGGTGGCTTCATTTACATGGTGGAGGGTACCGCAACATTTTTCCCGCAGGTATTTACGAGGTGCGTGCCTGTGTGCGGCCTACTTGGGCGACGCGCGTCGTATTTATCGTTATCACGCACACAGATCCAACCTGTTGAGCGCGACTCGTCGCACGTAACAGGTTGTTGCTGGCCACGGGCAGTGTATGTGTTACCGCAATTGTTCGAAAGCACATTCCCAAGGTAATCTGCAGATTATCTGATTTGCTCCGTTAAAGCGCGGAATCCCTAATTTTCCGTACTTTACATAGGTAATGTGGCGGCTGCGTAGCTAAGGCGGTAGAGGGCCTGACTGCAGCCCGGGCGAATGCGGTTTGGTCCCCGATGAAGCCGAGGATTTTCCCTCTAAGTTGAACATCCAGAACGGCTTCCGAGGCCCACTGAGCCTTCTTTTTTAATTTTTTAAAAAACTGCTTTACGTCTCTTTTTAACATCGAGGTCTTTAGAGACGGGAAAGGATTGGGGGCAAGGAATGGGAAGGAATTCGGCCATGGCCTTTTGAAGGAAGCATCCCGGCATTTGCCTGGAATGATTTGGGGAAACCATGGAAAACCCACATCTGGATGCCCGGACGGGGATTCGAACCGCCGTCCTCCCTAATGCGAGGCGAGAACGCTAACCGTTACACCGCCCCGCTCGGTCTGAGCCTTCTATCCAAGGACTACCACGATGGAAACTTCGATGGTAAAGAACGCCCGGAGCATGGCATTGACGCCGTTATATGAATTCTTGTGCCAATGGTTGTAGTGGGAATGTGGACCTCTACCTCCGCGAATCCTACTGGAAGAGGCAGGATCTGTAGGAACTCCGTGACCTTTACCTTACCTACTTAATGTGAATATTAACGGCTTCCGTGTAGTTAAGATTTAAAAGTTTGCTTCTCTCATTTCCTTTCCCATTCCATCCCCCTCTCCCACCAGATTTACGAAATAAAATATTTATAAAATATAATTTCTTCAACAACCGTTTGTGTTTAGGTTGTAGGCCTAATGCAGATTGGATCAACAGTACCAGCGATGGATACGATATAATAATTGGGAATCCGCATGTGCTATGGTTACGTTTCACTTTTGTCCAGGCTGCATTACCACATAACCGCTAAGGAAATATTTATAAAATATGATTTCGTCAGTAACCGTTTGAGTTTAGGTGAATGCAGTAGGACCACAGTAATAGCGATAGTTACTAAATGGTAATTTGGTATCCGCAATCTCCTGTGTGCGATGGTTAGGTTTCACTGTGGTCCACGCTGCATAACTACCTAAATTGCTATGTAATTCAAAGTCTAATCTATCTTTAGATTGCACTAATAAGTAAGGATAATTTTATCATATGTTTTATGCCTTCTTCGGGAGGATCCAACCAACCTTCGGGTCGTAGAGTAAGTTAAGTTTAGGTTTAGAAAATTCATTTTATTAACTTTAATAACATTCTAAACCGCTTGATTCTTTGTACTTTTCTTTAGATATAGAAAAGTAAATAATTTTTGCTAGTCGAAGCGTACAGAAACGTTGATTTTGTTCCAACAAAGACCTTATTTTTGCTTGAACTAGTGCCTAGTAGATAATGTGCAGATTATCTAGGCGGTTTGCATGTTACCTAGGTACTGTGAGAAATATTTCAGAAACGAAACAATTTTCATCCTAGTTAATCTGCACATTACCTAGATAACCTAAAGAATAATTGATTTCTGCGCTTTAACGGTAACATATGAGCTAATCGAAGAAATCGTCGTAAGTGTGCAATTTCCCCTATTAACAGTTTTCTAAAAATTGGAACTTCTCTGAGGGAACTACTGACGAACAAAACAGTCAAGATAATTGGAAACAAATTGCATGCAATGCAAGTCATTATGTCACCAATTGATTTTAAACAACCATTTTTTTTTGCCTTCAGTGTCTTGACAGTTTTGATGCTATCCTCCATCCCTTCCTGTCAAACGCTAACCTTTTTATATCAACATATCCCCTAGAACCTACATCTTCAATTGTCGGAATATATGAAGCAGATAATTTAAGAGAATACCAAGAGAGTTATACTCGTTATGTGGCAGGCCTATCGCACTATTTCAAGTAATATTTTAATATTTTATATTCTACGCTATTGTGTTCATTTCTTTATCTTTCGTTACAGCCAGTGTGTACTACGGAGACACCAACTACCTGTTAACATATGGTTTTCATTTTATGAACGAAAAACTGCGAATTTTCAGCAAAACATCTCTTTTTTTTTTCAAGATTTCAACCTCGATGAGGCACGGGTTAACGTTATTCAATTGAGCTGAAAATTTTCAAATCTATTTTTTTTTTTTTTTTTTTTTTTTTTTTTTTTTTTTTTTTTTTTTGGCTATTTGACAACTTTAAAGGGGGGGAAAAAATTGAAGTTTGATTTCTTGTGACTAACTTATTGTGACATAGTAACATATATCTTGAACGCAAAGTAGACCGCTGGGTAGATAAATTTGCTAGGATGTGTGGTAGGGGGCTTGGTGGGCAAATTACGTTATAGTTATCTTTCATACATTTATGATTAATCATTAATAAATGGGGATTATAATTTTGGTTTTATGAAGAAGTGAAAATATATTATTTTTCAAGAATCTCGATGCTAGTTGGAATATAGGAAAACTGTCACAATATGACATTTATTTTCTTATCATTGGCGATTACAAGTCAGAGCGAATTTACCGTTAACATTAACACAAATTGGCAAAATCATAAAAACAACGCTCAGAGGTACAATTAGCCGTCATGAGCAAGCAAACAATTGTGTATTTACTTTTAAATTCATCTCAGAATTAATATGCAAGAAATAATGATATTTGGAAACAATATACAATGTACCTCAGACATAGGTATCATAATACTGTGACTTTACAGTTGAAAAAAGAAAATCATGGGCGCCACGAATGAACAATATACCATTCGAAAATAACTAGTTCTCGCAAATTACGCCACTAGCTCAGGGGTTTTCAGTTACAAAGTTAGAACATGGATCTATCCTCTCAAGGACGCTTAAGGGTTCAGTTTCATGGAATACACAATCAGATGGCTTGGTCGTAATAATTTACCATTGCAGTTCTGCGTCTGATGTCTGCGGTGTTTGGAGATGACACTCGGTGTGTGAGACTTGTCTCACAAGGCGGCTACAGGCACATCCGGTCTGGTAATGCACATCATCGCATTACTGGCGGTGTCGCCGTGATAAGCCTGCTCCAGCAAGTCGGCAGCGTGAATTTTCCGACACCAAAAGTCGGACAGTAGCAGTTGGCGAGAGAAGACGACTTTCCTAGTCCACCACAGACTAGCATAGAATCGAATCGAATGAAGCTCGTCGCTCTTCGATCTGCGAGGAAACTTCTGGCTACGCCCCTTGCAGTCTCGAAGAAAATTCCCAGGATTTTAAGTTATATGCTCATTTGGATTGGATCTTCAGGTTGGCACCTAATGTCACGTGATATCCCCGATATCTTATTTGCCTCGCGTATCTCACAGAGGTCGGACATATTCGGCTAAGTTCGGGGACGACCCTGCGCTCGGGTGGCAGGCATTTCCCGCAAGGTGAGCGACCTTGTTGACCACCCATCCCCAGGAAGCAGAATGTGTTGTAAAACCCTATATCCGCGACTTCCTGTCGCCGTGGATCGGGAAGACCACGATTAGCTTCAAGCCTATACAGCTCAATAATTCTTTAATATTCGTTTTAATAAGATACACTGAATATTCATCATTGCATTACAGTCCTCACTTGGAATCTTGCGTACTTTAGGAAATTACAAAAAAAAAAAAAATCTATTGAGGTGGTCGCTCAAGATTTATGTAAATTACTCTAACATTATGATTTATATAATAAAAAATGCACATTATAATGTGGCGACAGCGCGTCACGTTATAGACGGATAGTTTTGTTTCAGTTAAGAACACAAATGTCTCTGTGCAGTATGCTGTTCAGAGCTGTAGAGCGGTTAGCGTAGTGCTGTAGCTATGACGTGCAGCAATGACTAAGGCACCGCTACAAGCACTCAGGCGTCGCATTTACATACAGGCCACACTAGCCGGACAATGTCTGTAGCTGTCAGCTACTTTGCTGGCTGCAGCTTTCTCATCAGATACTGAATAAGATAAAGCCTAAACTATGCATACGTTTCGTAACAGGCCAGGCTCTTATGAGTAGGGGCTAGATGTGACCTTTTAATGATCTTTCGCGAAAAGAGGTTTCAATTTAATAAACATATAAAATTTTCCTATCTGCAAAATCACATCTCCAGATGTTACATCAGATAAATTAACATTCCACACCAACCGCGACAAGGTGCCATAGCGTCATGAAGCTTGTTTTGAAATATTCTCGAAAAATTATTAATCTGGGCTGTACGAACACTTCAAACGTCTCTATTTTCGTTTGTGAGAGAGAACTGGCGCCTTTGCGACGCTTTCATTCTAGTGCAGTAGAGATTTTAATTAACTGTTTAATGTTGTTAGCAGTCAACCCATTTCACATTTATCTTTTGAGAATGAACATGGTCATTGGAACTCTTTCCGAAGAGCTTAAAAATTCTTCCAATACGTAGATGAGTAAGGAGACACATATCTTGATGGATATGCGTGGGAGTTCCGACGTGGCATTCAGAAAAATGTGAATTTGATCTTCCATCTGAAGATACAGATTTTAGATTACCGAAAATATTCCAGGTGAACACCTAGACAGTTGCTTTATTGACGTCAAGCATTTTTCCGCTGCTTCTGGCAGGCACCTCCCCACCACGATGCCTAGAGTCGTTTCAGCTACCCGGGCGTTTGATGTTTACCCAGTGGGTGACAGATAGATGCGCGCCGCCCCTGCCAACTGAGGCAGCATCCTTCCCACTTCGCGCTGTTGATAGCTGAACCAGCGCGGCCGGCAGATGCACGGGCCATGGGAAGCCACTTTAAACGCGGACCGTGGTGTAGGGTAAATCCGGCCATACGGGAGAGATGGCCAACGCCTGTAATTCTTTCACGATCCGATGTACAGACCTGCCGGTTAGTTGGTAGTTAGCTAATAACGTGAGTGAATGTTGCTGCTCCGCATGACTATTTATTTCAACTACTGTAGAATTAAGTAATTTTCATGATTTTAGTTTTCAACATACCTTGAAATTATATAATGTGTCACAACCATTCGATTTAAACATAACTTAGGCTGTGATTAGCGACGGAAACTTTAGTTTTAGAGTTGTTTAGGTCTAAACGCATTACGGTACATGGGTTTTGATTAAGTTTGCGTCCACCATGTTTGACGCGTTATGGCCGTCTCTCCCGGCCGATCGGGAGAGACGGCCTCATCAGTATCGGGATAGATGGCCATTCCCAAAACTTGACGTTAAAAGAAAATATTAAAAAATTGATGACTTAATGATAAAGAAAAAAAACTAGTGAAAAAGTAGGTTAAACAAACTTCAGACAGTTCAGACTTGTCAAAAGAAGTTGAGTACAATGAAGAATCAACTGATGGACTTTTTGAAGAAGAGGAGGAAGAGCGTTGGATACGGGGAAGAATACTCAAAAACAGATAAAACCTGTGACTGGATTCAGTGTGTCAGGTGTAAGCGTTGGCTACACGAAACTTGCACATCATATGCTGACGTGTGCCATCGATGTGGTAATGTATTTTTTTTTTAAATAAATCGAACCTTACAAGGTAAGCATTCGTTGTTATAAATTTTGGATTAGTTTCTAAATTTAAGTAACAGAATAATTGAGGTGATTTCTCATTACTTTATATATAAAACTAGTATGTTTCAACGATATAATAAAATACAACAATTGTAAAATGCTTTTTACAAATGAGGTTCTATTTAAGTTATAATTTAACTACAATTAATATCTTTAAAAAATATTTTTTACATCAAGAGAGTCAATAAAACGTGTTTAAAGCGTTAAAAATTTCTAAAAATAATTATCACTTTGATTTTCAAGTGTTTTGTCCGAAGGTCATCTCTCCCTTACATGTCTGGCCATCTAACCCTAATACTCGGGGAGATGGCCAAGTGTTACATATTTTTTAAAAATTTTTTTAGCTTGTATGAAATTTGCTATATCTTTGTAAACGAAGTCAACTTTTGTTTTTTATGGATTAAAAAATGCAATTTATGGAAAGTTTCAGGTTGTTCTGGTGTATTGCGTTGTGAAACTGGCTTTTAAAAAAAATCATGGCCATCTATCCCGGATTTACCCTACTTAATAAAACGCATGTCATATGATTTCAACCAATCATAAACGTATGTATTGTAATATCTTTGTCGTAAATTTAAGTTTTTAATTCTGTACATAGCAAGGCGTTTGTCTTTCGTTTTTCTTCTGGTATCAAAGTAATGTAGTATCTTTGTAGCCTTTACTGCAAATCAAATTTCACAACTATGTGCATAGGTATGCGATTTGTATTTCTTGTAGTAGCAATGCACAAACGTTTGTAATGTATCACCTTTGTAAACTGTAGCCTAAATTAAATTCTGCAATTTCATTAAGCTTATTGGAGTGTTAATCTTTGACATAACTGTTTGATAAACGTTTTCCTGATATTCTAACACACTATATTACAAAAAAAACTGAAAAAAATATATGTAATCAAAGTTGTATTTTTTTAAAATATCAACTGAATCTAAACGGCGAACAATTTATTCGTGTTGTAGTGTGATCTTTGGTGGGTATCTCGTAAAGAAGTCTTCATCTTAGATACAGTGTGATATGTGGCACTTCTCTATTCACTTTACGAATGAATGATTAACTTTACTGCGTACACTACTAACGATGAATAATATGATATATCGCAGATTTTAAGCTAGATTATAAGGTCTCAAGCCTTCCATACTGAATCGGTAGTTTGTGTGTGATGCATGGACAAAGCGATAAACAGCGAATCTCCCTTAAAGATTTGTAATAGTATTAATATGGCAGATTTCCTTCCTATCCCTTGTTACAAATCCTCTGCCAACTGTAATAATCTATCCGTCGACGAGACACAAAGCTCTAATTATACAACTATATACTGCGTTGTTATAGTAATACACAACCAATTTATCCTCCTTCAATGCACTCCTGCATGAAACTAAGATGTTCTTCTTTATCGGAATTTGAACACTGGAATTTCTGTCTGGGTGAATTCACTCTCTCAACGGATTAAACTTAGATTTATATCGTAAATGGAGAGCTTTCAAGTAATAATTTGAACTGGATTCGCTTACAGAATTAGCCGGATTTCACTTCCATCCTCTATTTAGCTGCAAAACATGTCTAGTATAATGCCATCTACCAATGGTAATGTAGCGGTCATGTATTAGCAATTAAAAATATTAAATAATGTATTTGTTTATTTGTATTACGAATTATAAATATACAATACTAATCTATTTCGGTGTATCTCTGAAGGCAAGGAGTAACTGGTAGCAATGAACTCTTCACAGGTTTGCTGCCGGATAGCGTTTGTGAACGACGAGCTTTCGGCGACCAACTTCGGGTATGATGTTAGCTCTGGTCGCCGCAGCGCTAACATCAGACCCGAAGATGGCGACGGAGTTGGTCGCCGAAAGCTCGTCGTTCACAAACGCTATCCGGCAGCAAACCTGTGAAGAGTTCATTGTATCGACACGCCGGGAAAGTCTTCGTTCGCACAGTAACTGGTAGATTTGGAGTCGAGGAAAAGGAATAATTATGAAGTCAAGGATGGGGACGATGAGAGAAAGCCTAGGCTGGCGTAAGAACACGGCGGCAGCTGCATGAAGATGAAGAAATTGTATCGAGCGTGGTGGTGTAACGGCTACCGTTCTGGCCTCGCATTCGGGAGGACGGCGGTTCGAATACCCGTCCGGGCATCCAGATTTGGGTTTTAAATGGTTTCCCCAATCACTTCAGGCAAATGCAAGGATGCTTCCTTCAAAAGGCCATGGCCGAATTCCTTCCCATTCCTTCCCCCCCCCCCCATCCTTTCCCGTCTGTAAAGACCTCGCTGTTAGAGAGACGTTAAGGCAGATAAAAAAAAGAAGAAATTGTATAACAATTAGTTAGACTGTAAGTGGAAAAAAAAGTAATTATATAAAATTTACTATTGCGGTGGACGAATATGTCACGAAGTTGTGGATGTTATAATATGTTTCTGATTAAGTATGAAAAGTAGTGAAATAAAAGTTTTGTATGGTTCAAATTACAGAGTTATTGATTAAAATGTAATTAACGAGTATTTGGAAGTAAAAGAGTATAACACAAGAAAAGGTAGTATAAACATTTTCTTTCACATATTATAACAGGAAGAAACCAGTTCTAGGAAACTGTAACCGTAAGTCAACTAAATCTGGAACGAGACTTATGATGTTCTCGTCCTGGCTGAAAACGACCGAAAATAATATATACTATGGTAAAAGTAAATTAATAATAATTAGTTTAATACACGGTCATCAAAAGTAAACGCTTAACAGATGCATATAAAAGCAAAGATGACGAATTGTTTATTTGGGGAATGTTTTGCTGAGTGTTGGGGTCAGGATGGGTAGGTTGCGGTCTCAACTGGTAGGACACTCATTACAGAAGCCAAGCTTGTCCGAAGTAACGCAGGAGAACCCGTCTCACAGGTCGATTTAACTGTCACTGAAACATATTCTTCTTCTACCTACTTGTATCCAGTGTTAGGCCTGTTGATCCGTTACGGTCTTGATCCATACTCTTGGTGGTCTTCCTTCATATCTCCTGCCTCTGGGATGGTACTTGATAATTTTTTTGGGGGGTACGTCTTAATTCGTAATACATGTTCCGTACTAGATGTTCTATAGCTTTGCACGGCTTGGTGAACATGGAATTATCTAAGGATGCCATCTGATGATGTTCTGCCCCGTACTGTGTAGCCAGCTGTTCTTTTCATGAATCTCATCTAGGATTTCATTAGTCTCCGTTCTTCGCCTTTGCAGAGTGTCCTGTCCTCCGCTGCCGTACAGTAAGGTAGGTTTAGCCAGGATGTTATATAGCCTGATTCTTGTGAGTCGTTGAACAAGGACGGTCTGAAGATGCAATTTATTTCTCCAGCATCTTTGGTGCAGTTTATGATTTTTTGAGGCATATCGGTGTCTATGGTGTAGCTGAAGTTATAACCTAAGTATTTAAATTCTGATACTTGCTCTATGGGTGTGTTTTCTTTGAAATTTCGGTTCAACTGTGATTTTTTTTCCGATGAAGGCCTTAATGAGGCAGATCTCCATGTTCAGCTCTTTTGATGAGCTATGAAGGTTATACATGGATCATTGCAGGTCATCTTCAGATTCAGCAAGAAGTACTCAATCATCTACAAACAATAATGTGTCGAAGTTGATTTGCCTGTCTTTTTTGATTCTGCCAGGGGATTTTTGTGGCCAGTCGCTAATGATTTTGTTTATATATATATGATGAATCACTCCTTGGTTGATGTGTTTCCATTACGACAGCTGCTGTCCGGTTCTGACTGCAATCACATTGTGGCTGTAAATGTATCGAATTGCTTTTAAGGTAATTGGTGGCAGTTTTATCATTACCGTGGAGCCACAATCTGGTGATGAATTCTTATAGAAAAAAATCGAAAATAAAGATAATTTTTTTTTGGATATCTCCCTTAGTTTCCGAGATAAAAATCAAATATATGTATAGTTCCTTGTGCTTTTGGAGACCTTTCTAATCCATGCCGTATTTCAACCTACCAACAACCATTAGAAAAAAAAAAAAAGAAAATAAAACACCTGTAGTGCATTTCCACCGTAGATATAGTGGTTACGGTGATTTTTTTTCTGGCCCAGGCCAGATATCCTCACCTCCACACTTTTGAGATACATTATCTCTATAACTAAGGGAGATATCAAAAAAAAAAAATCTTTATTTTCGATTTGTCTCGTCGAGTTACATACGAAAGCATCATTAAATTTGGCTATAGCGAGATTTTTCTTCTGGTCCAGGCCGCATTTCAACCTAACCACATCAAATTTGAGATACGATATCTCGAGAACTAAGCGAGATATCAAAACATTTTATTCTTTAATTTCAATTTGTCTCGCCGAGTTACATAAGAATCCATCATCAAATTGCGACACCACGGTTATCATAGAATCCCTGATGTGGCGGAACGTTACTTTCTACTACGATTTGTCGAAGGTTTCTTCTGTGGATTGTAGCAAAAGCTTTCTCGAAATCACTAAATGCCAGTTAAGTTTACCGAGCGTGGTGGTGTAACGGATAGCGTTTTGGCCTCGCGTTCGGGAGGACGGCGGTTCGAATCCCCGTCCGGGCATCCAGATTTGGGTTTTCCATGGTTTCCCAAATCACTCCAGGCAAATGCCGGGATGCTTCCTTAAAAAGGCCATGGCCGAATTCCTTTCCATTCCTTGCCTAGATCGTTTCCCGTCACGTAAGGCAGTTAAAATTTTTAAAAAAAGAAACAGTTGAGATTCTAGATTAAACTCTTACCTTTTCTCAATTAGCATCTTAAATGTGAAATAACTATCTGAAACATTTACATCGGTTTTTTCTCTGCTATTACTCTTTCCTCGCATTCTTCATCCTTATTGATACTACTATCAACACGTCTTGATTTCACAACCCTCGTAAATATATTTGGAAATAATACATAAAATTCTCTTGTTTTTTACTGACCTGACTGGGTTGTCAGATAGGAACACAGAAACAGTTATTATTTTGAAAAACGTAAAAATATTTAGTGAGAATATGTTGAAGTCTTACATTCCTACGAATACGATACTTCCCCTGTGTCATCGACTGCTGAGGAAAGAAAAGCAGGTTTTTACAGAAGAGCAATCTGGAATGTTAATTAAGTATTTTGGCAGTGTTCATCCTATAAACTACCATTTCCTTCGAGACGACCTTGCCTGGCTCGTCCAAGGACTTCAGCTGTAGAAGCCAACAGCAGGATTGCGTCCGACCATTTAAATCAGGGGTTCACAAACTGTTACGGCAGTGTACGACTGCTGTGACCCCACCCAAGTGTTGTACTGATTGAGGAACTGGAGAGATGATGGGTTCAAATCCCGACCAGATCAAACAGATTTTATTTTAAGAATTCGGAACACAGGTAGGTCGATTTCTTTCCGGTACATCTGTCTATATTGAACTAATAGTTCCCTCGTTGTTGAATGCACTTCAAGACGTAGAAACTTCTCAAAACTTCGTATCCATTATTCAGAGTAAAACACTTCTAGTAAGAAAGGACTAAACCTGTCGTGATCGTAATGAGCAAGTGACAAGGTTTTGGTTTGTAAGGAAATATGTAATAGCCACCAAGGCTTTCTCTCCGATCATAAGTAAGAACCTTTGGCTAAATGGTCTCAGAACAAAGGCCAAAAAAAAAAAAAAAAAAACAACGAGTAGACTGAATCGAACTAGTCATCAATCAGATCTTGAAAACATTGTAAAAATCAGAGTATTCTAGGATGGTTTAGTAATGATAGAGAATTTCCGAATTATGAGATTCAGGACATTCATGAATCTATAATAATTTATGCAAATTACATACGCTATTTCAGTTTATATTCAAAGAAATGATTGCCTTTATTGAAATAGTTTTATTGTTAATCGGAACCCACAATTTTCAAGTCAAATTTCTGGCACATTTTCTACCGATTAATACCACAATTTTTTTATAGTGTACATAAATTATATATTTCCTGGCATCTTGCAAATGGTTACAGGCTATAGCATAGGAATAAAATAATGGAGGAATGGGCCATTTATTATTGTCTGATTTTCATTGTCTTTCATCTTCAGTTACAATTAAAATATTTTATTCTTCCTCTCATTTTTTATGAAATGTTATTTTATTTGGTGTTTATCAAATAAATTTCAGCTAATACGTGTATAAAGAACCAACATAAATAAGGAACGAATGAAACACATTAGTATCATGTAAGATGTCAACTTGATGAATTTATATTGATTTATTCGGGAAGACACGGGTTCGAATCCCCATCCGGCTATCCAGATTCACGTTTTCCCTGGTTCCCCCAAATCATTCTACGCGAACGCAGGATAGTTCCTACAAAAGGTCATGGATGAATTTTTAACCTTAGTCCTTTTGCACCTTTAGTGTACTCGACGTCGATGAGGCGTAAATGCAAAAAAAAAAAAAAAAAAAAAAAAAAAAAAAAAAAAAAAAAAAATTACTTAGTGACAATTATGATCGTTATGTGGTTCCTGTAAGAAATAAACTGTTTCAATAGTTTAGCCTAGCTGTCGAACTTTTTACAGTTTATTTGTTTGACATGTCGAACATCTACCTGAATTCCTAATGCCGATTGTGAAAAATCCGACCTATAATTTTTAGAAAGAAATATAATATCACCCATGTCAAATAAACTTTTCAGCATATATCTCGAGAAATTTCTGCTGACCACGAAAAATTTAACTAATACTATATGAACAATAGTCCTTCTAAATTATATATATATATATATATATATATCCCTGAATTAAGCTGGTAAATAGATAAGTTACTATATACCAATTTCCTTCCCCCCTCCAGACTCACAAACATATGTAGAACGTAGGATCGTAATTTTTCACGGCGTTGAATATTAATATATTTCTCTCGGGCTTCCAGCCGTGTTAATATATCATATTTGCGGGACGTTTCGAAGGCGTCCATCTCTGCCTCCATTCTCAACCAAATGTCAGCGGCTGAATAAACAAACAGTTATACACTGACATTTGGTTGAGAATGGAGGCAGAGATGGACGCCTTCGAAACGTCCCGCAAATATGATATATTAACACGGCTGGAAGCCCGAGAGAAATATATTAATATGTAGAACGTACAAGATTTTCTGTAAATGTGGGAAGAAAATCAAAATATTTCGGCTACAATGATGACTATCTTCATGCATGAAGGAATTGAAGCAAACGTCAGAGCTGTCCCAGTGTGACCGGAATACTGACAGTGTCTGCAGCGCCACCTGCAACTAGGCGGAGCTTTCGCTAGTCATTTGTCAGCGGTGTGACAGACGCGGTGGAGGGGGATGGGCGTGGCCTGGGGGACTCGGCCGCCAATGCCGGCTGCTATTAGCTGCCCGCCAGCGTTGCAGTCGATTTATTACGGGTTGGCGATAACTTTTTCTGGATAATGGCTTGATTGCAGCGGGTGCACATGGCGGGTGAGAGGAGAGGTACGGCCTACGTTATTAGTGGACGAACCTTTTAGTCGCCCACGACTACAGGTTCCAACACGGCGACACAAATCACGGAATACATGTGCCGTTAGCCTTGTCCTAGGTCAGGTGGACGCCCGGACGAGAAAAGAACCACATGTGTCTTATTCATGCTGTCGGCGAACTTTTTACAAGACGCACGGAAGGTTTGGGAAAATATACTGCTCCCAATAATAATCTCTTGCCTTTCAAGATTTCTAACCAGTGCTAATTAAAACTGTTTATAAACTCCTTTTCTCCCTTCCAGTTTGTCTGTACTTGACAAAGCATGTCCAATAAATGCATTTTTTTTAAGAGTTAGTCTTGTGGACTTCAAAGTGATGCCGGGATCTTTCCTTCAAAAGGCCTTGATCGAATTCCTTCCCGTTCCTTATCCGCAATCCTCCGACATCGGAGAGGATTAAAGTCCTAAATAAAATCTTATTATTATTATTATTTTGGTTGCTGATTTACGTCTAGTCGACTTCGATGTCATTAAAGGCGGCAAAGAACGGGGGGCAAGGAACGGGAAAGAATTCGACCATGGCCTTTTGAAGGAACCATCCCGGAATTCGCCTGGATTGATTTGGGAAAAACATGGAAAACCCAAATTTGGATGGTCCGACGTCCTCCCTAATGCGAGGCTTAAAGAGAAAAGAAATCAAGCTAAATCCATTGCTCTTGATTTGTGAAATGTCATATGACTTACGATGTGGCAGTCAGTGATAAACTCTATGTCGCTCCCAGACAAGTTTAATTCCAAAACTGGACGGGAAGAAGTTACGTAAGCTCAACAAACTTCGTTATTGTGCAGTTCCTCAATTATAAGATCTGTTTTTACAATTTTCTTTCTATTACGCACTATTTACTCGATCGTTTAGTTTCTTACTTCTCTGTATTATCACTCCCGGATAATAAGCTGTGTTTAAAGGCATCAGATTTGTGTTGTTAACGACTTAAGCCATCACAAACTGCGGGGTACAGTTCAAATATTTTGTGAAGGCGTAATATTTGGTGTTGAATTGTAATGTTGTTGGATGACAATTTTTTTTCCGAATAAGCACTGTTGAATAATATCACAAGATTTTCAGAATATACCGGTACTTTCAACAAACTATATAACAGATTCATTGGTTTAGAGCATCAGTCTTTCCGGAAATTCCTTTCCATTTTACTAAAAGGCAAATCTAACTCTCTAATGCTGCCCATTGCCACTATACACTCTTATGAATGACATATTTCTTACCTCTCAACAAATATCAAGAATTTTATGATTCATTACTAATCCTTTTAAATAAATATACCATCTTTTTCCGTACCGGAAACGATACACATAGAACCGAATTTGACAGATTCGGAGCACTTGCGTTATTGGAGGAATGTTGTGTCTGAGAAACATTTAACTATGTTTTATGTGTGATAAGTGTATTTTTATTTGTGAAATTAGACTAAAAGCTCATCAAAAAATGACGGGATGAACTGAGTGATCCAGCAATTCATTTCTTTGCAGCTGCTTAACTAAATAGAACTGTTATAAAATAAAGCACAATGTAATTCCTAATGTATTGCTTGGTAGCAAAAAGTTTCAGTTGTCATCCTGGTCCAGGTTACATTTCAACCTAGCCACAAAGTACACTAAAATTGCCACCAGTAAATCAATACTTCAACCACTGGCATATTAATAGCTGTACTGTATCGCATGTTAGTGGCAATAATGCATCTTGATATAAGCCTAAACTTGATCAAAAATCTTCACGGGTTCTTGCATACTCCTTTTTTGGTAGGCCTATCCGTGATTCAGATAAATATTACAGCGTTTGAATGGATGACACAGCTACATGTGAGATATGACATCATGAAAGCAATTTTTTTTAACAACTTACGTCATGGAATGTAATATTAGTTTTAATTATAGTCTAGGCTGTATAGATAGCAATCAGTGTGGAACTAATTTCGCTCAAATGCAGTAATGATTTAGGTAACAGGCCACTAGTGAAAACAATTTAAATCATTAAAAAAATTCCTCATGCCCTCTGGTGTAAGATCAAGTGTCAGTTCTAATAACATTCTAGCAAAACTGAGGCTAACAATGTTAGTCAAAATTAAAATTTTTATATTACATATCTATGGTCAAAGATTTTAATTAATAATTTAACATCGAACGAACCTTATTTAAATATAAGAAACTAATAATTATTATACCGATTGAAACGAAATACGTACTTTTCATTCAGTGTTCTGAAATTTAGTTTCTCCACGGATGCTTAGCTAAATAAAACTATTATTAAATAACAAGCATAATCTGGAACAACAACTCTGGTCGTTGTAAGTTGTGCAGCGAAGGCGAAAAGCGTGACGTCATACGTGACATCTCCGTGTGTCAGAACTTCGTTACCAAGATTAGCATTTAGCAGGTATAGATGGGCAGTTTGTGAGACGGTGATTTGGGACCGTCACAGCATTCGCCTTGAAGACTGTGATAAACCGTCTGTAAACCACAATCAGGATGGCGGATCAGGATAAAAAAAAATCAAAAATAATAAAAAAAATATCATGATGGCCGGTGCGAGGGTACCAGGACTCACTCACCGATCCAGTGGGATGGTGCATTAAGGCGTAGACCACTGACGCGTTCAATTATAGCTATCACTATTTTGTGTCTCACCGACCATACCCTTTAGATTTGTAAGTTAGTGGATGGTATGGAAATGTCTTTCACAGCCGAATGCTATCGGTACTACGTTATTTTAAAGTACGATATGGGCCTTTCACGACAGTCAGTTAATTAGTTGTCACTCCGTATTTTGTCTATTATGTAACAACAAATGTAACTCTGCATGATGGAAGCTCATGAGGTTCCGCCCAATTACTGGTGCCAAGGCTACCAGCGTGGTTTTACATTTGAACATTTCCCTGTATCCAAATAAATAAGTGGTCGATTTCGCCAAACGTATATCACCACACACCGATCAAGCTTTGTAATATACAGGGTGTTACAAAAAGGTACGGCCAAACTTTCAGGAAACATTCCTCACACACAAACAAAGAAAATATGTTATGTGGACATGTGTCCGGAAACGCTTACTTTCCATGTTAGAGCTCATTTTAGTTTCGTTAGTATGTACCCTATGTCTACATCTACATCTACATATATACTCTGCAATTCACAAAATTGTGGGTGGCAGAGGGTGCTCAGCACCAAATCTAATCTCTTTGCTGTGCATTCCAATCCCTAATGGTACGAGGGAAAAAAGAATTCATATAAGAATCAGTCCGGCACCTTATTTCTCTAATTTTATCTTTCCTGTCCTTCCGACTATGTTCTTCCACCTACGCTCAATGGAGCACGTTATCATGATTTCATACGGGATACTCTACCTGTGCTGCTAGAAGATGTGCCTTTACAAGTACGACACAACATGTGGTTCATGCACGATGAAGCTCCTGCACATTTCAGTACGCCAATTCTCCAGGGCTGCATCAGCGCATCAGGGATTCCATGCGACGGAGGGTGGATGTATGTATCCTCGCTAACGGAGGACATTTTGAACATTTCCTGTTACAAAGTGTTTGAAGTCACGCTGGTACGTTCTGTTGCTGTGTGTTTCCATTCCATGTTTAATGTGATTTGAAGAGAAGTAATAAAATGAGCTCTAACATGGAAAGTAAGCGTTTCCGGACACATGTCCACATAACATATTTTCTTTGTTTGTGTGTGAGGAAAGTTTCCTGAAAGTTTGGCCGTACCTTTTTGTGACACCCTGCATATACAGCGATATGTTTGGAATCTGTAAATTGTGGTGGCTTTAAAATATGAATAAAATTCTTTGAAGTAGTGAAAGGAAAACTTACAGCAGAAATTTCTGAGCTTTCAATATATACCTTTCAACCAGATTTATATTTGGCTGTATGATTGAATTATCAATATAATTAGTGTATAAAAATCCATTAATTATAAACCGAAACGATTCTGTTTAACTTAGTGCTTGCTTGTGCCTCACTTCAGTTAGTCAACCTCATCTGTTACTTAACCTATTACTTACAAATTGGTAACATTTGCGGCTGACGAATTGCACAAGTCCTATCCTTGATTAGATCACCAGGAGTGTACACTTCTATCCAAATATTTACTTGATATACCAGTTATCATGATGTTACAAAGCTCTTTCACGAATAAGTAGTCTACTTAGTGAACAAATATAACTTTCATTTTTATTAAACTGATGAAGATTGCATCACATCATACTTTCATCTCAGAAGTAACGCCGAAATCCCAAAAAAACATTACCTTCAATACAAAAGTAAAATCGTAATTTGACTATTGCATGTTAATCACATTTTAAAATATGACCTTCGCATCTCACATACCATCTCAGAATAAAATAGGCCTATTGGAGAATAGAATTGTGAAACAGATGTACGCCGAAGTCTGGAGAAAGCTTTAACATTGAATAAAGGTTTTACCTTGAAAAAAAAAAAAAAAGAGAAAAAAAAGAAGGAAATAAAAGAGGGAAAAATAAAAAAGGAAAAATAATATAATTTTCTTGGAACAATCAAGTACTTATAAATATTGACTGAATTCATAATGTAATTGCTTAAAACAATGCAAAAAGTATTAATAACTTCTTACTAGCAATTTGAATACAATAAAAAATTTGTAACATTTTAAAATTAACTGAAAAAAGTCTAGCTATGCTAGTGTCTCTTTAAAAATTAGTTCACAACCAGAGGATTTCGTTGGATCCTTATTAAGAAGGTGCACAAAACCAGCCTGTCAGATGTAATATGGCTTCTTCCTTCCCGTCAGGCCCTGAGGTTTGAAGTGGAATCCCAACAAATAGCATCGTGGAATTCCTCACTTGATCGAAGCAAGGTTCCAACACTGTGACGTAACAAAATTTGTTTACTTCTTACATTAATATCTTTCCGTCTCTGGTGATGGACAAATTTCTTTTAAAAAACATACTGGGAAAAACGTGGACAGAATGCAAGTAAGACTTAAAGGAAAAGTGAATTTTTCTTTACGTTAAATGATAGAAAGATCCCTTACTACACCCTGACGAAATTTTTTGCTCTAAATCAATACTCAGAGTTGATCACGCTTTTTTTTCTATTGTTTTGTTTGAAGTAAGAAAACCTTTCTCGGTGGCATATCAAAAGATATCTAACGAGTCGGATTGAACCTTATAAAAACAAGATTTTTTCTTTACGTTAAATATTATATTAGAAACACATCAGAGATAGAATCCCAACCAAAGTTTGTGAGTTAATGAACCCATAGGCACACACTATTTTTTTTCGTATTGCTTTACAACTCGTAAGGTCATTAGTGGCGGGATGGGACAGGGGACAAGGAATGGGAAGGAATTCCGCCATGGCATGTTTGAAGGAAGCATCCCGGCATTCGCCTAAAGTGATTTGGGGAAACCATGGAAAACCCAAATCTGGATGCCCGGACAGGGATTCGAACCCGCGTCCACCCGAATGCGAGGCCAGAACGTTAACCGTTCACCCACCACGATCGGTGGCAAACACTAATGCTCTAAACATAATTAAAGATAAGCCGAAAAATTATTATTCCTTTACAAGTGGTTTCACTCAATACGTGGCGGGTGGGCGGTAACCCTCTATCCTGGCATTCGAGAGTACGCAGGTTCGATTCCAAATCCTGCATTCCGGATTTCGGTTTTCCACAGTTTTCTGAAATCACTCCAGATTAATGCTGAGACCGTTCCTTCAAGAGAAAAATGCCGAATTACATGCCGTATCTTCTCACCACTCCTTTCTGGTCCCTTAAAGCCACAAGATGGGGAGGAGGGGAGGGGGGAAGACAGCACTCTAATTCTACCCGGAACTTCCCCAGCCAACAGAGTATTAACGTTGTATTCCATTTCTTCCTGCCTTCACCGCAAAAGGAATGTTAAAGCCTGGCTGAGATGTAGATAATGCTCGTCGTGTATGGCCACGTGTTGGCCGTCAAGTGCGCTCCGTTTTTGTGAAGTTAGCCCGGGCTAATGTATTCCGCCGGGCGATCCCATTTGAATTCGTATCACGGCCAGGGCACCGGGCCACGAGTTTCGTTTTTTAATTTACCTGACGGATGATGGAGGACTATCCGAAGCGTGGCACGTTTCATTAAACGCATTCTCACCGCGGCAAGTTGGCTGCACCTGCCGCGGTGACTGCCTTCTGTTATTTATTTATGATTTACCCCTATTAGTTAAGGGTGCTTCGGCTATGTTACGGGAAATAATTCATAAACCAGTCGAATAAATCCTACTTTGATTACGACATTAAATAATTGGGTAGAGGAGCGGAGTCTGCAGCTTTCGGCAGTAGGATACTCCCTAAGTTGGATATTTCCATTATGATGATTCAGACTCTGGGCCGCCCGTTAGAATTCCTGTCTCACCGAAATTTTTAAAGGATCTTAACACAACCATCAACTTTGGCACAGATTGCTATGTAATGTGATTTACGGCAGAACGCATCGGTGGTTCGAATCCACGTTTAACTATAGGTCCTTTTGCCCCGTAGGATTACAAGGTGAGGTAAGTTGGATAGGAACTAGCCTTCCAACCTCTGATACCAATCTTAGTGTTTCTCCTTCAGGAGGGTCCAAACAACCTATGGACCGAAAACCACGTTTTCCATAGGTATAGACTTTAAGTTATGAAGCTATTGATAATTCTCGAGTGGCCCCCCGTTAGGACAAATGTTTATAATTTGTTTTTAATAAATATTTATTGTCATCAAAATTACGAACTTACAAGTAAAAAAAAAATCTTTGAACGAACAATTCATTAATTATTAGATTGTTTGCGGTAACAATCACAAGCATTTAATACTGTATATTGCTTTGGTTTATGCTTATTACAAGTTATTCATATAAAAAATGTGACATCCAAATTTCTTACGGTAATTAAAAAGAACAATAAAAATAAGTTACGTAGTATTACTGTTACATGGCAGCAAGAAATGTGGTCGTGACTTGGATACCTGCAGTCAGCTCAGACTGTTACACTGTGTCGGCTTCCTTTACGTGACAGTAACAGCCGGCGCTGCAGCCCATTTGCATGACAATCCAGACGCCGGGCCATGTCGCGATTGCAACACGGTCACCCGCTCCGGGCCAAAGTCAGCCTTCTCCAGACGTTACATCGGGAAATGTGCCGTTATACACGAGAGCTAAACACTTCCGCGTTGCCTGCAAAGTAGACTTAACAGCTGATTGGTTTCGGTCGATCGACATGTTACCCTTTCAGTATCAGTTATTTATGGCTGTCAGAGCAATTATTAAATCCCTACCTCAGTATTAAAGCACTTGCTACAAAATGCCATCAAGTTATGTTTTTTGACTGTACATAACGGTTCGAAAATAATGGAGATGTATGAACGTTTTCTTTCTTGACATCAACCGTAGAAGAGCCTCCTTTTCACGATGCTATTAATCCGTGATTTTAGTGACACCTACGTTTAAAAGACATGACTTCTCAAAATCACCGACCTGGACTCTGATCGTTGAAGTACCGCCAGCTCTGTTGGCTCATTTAGATGTGGCATCTTGATGGTGTCCAGTGCTTATGTCCTGATGGTGGAAGAAATTTTCATCATCAGGATTTCGCCAGCAGGGTAAGAAAGATTATGGTTCTGAATTCCTAATAACCAGATTGTGCATCAAAGCAACGGGTTAAATTCCAAACATTTCCGCAGTGGATATGGAATGAGGGCATACGATCACTGTTATTGGTGTCTTTCGGATGAGTAGGCTTGAATTGGATGGCTCTGCGTTGCATCCTCTTACAAACAACACTCTATACTGAATACATATAAAATCACAGTCAATCACACCTACAATAACATATACAAACGTACATAGGGAAATGCAACGGTTAGCCATCCCAATTCATTTTCACACGAGAATTCATATGGTGAGGATACGCCTTCAATAGTAACCGCCTACGCTGGGAATCGAATATGGCATCATAAGAAGACGAAGTTGAAGAAACTCCGTATCTCTTAATTCTGCCTCTAGAACAACGCGTTATGCATAGTGGAAGTGGTTTGTAAATTATGTGAAGCTCCTACTGTCAATCACTGTAATCCTAAACATAAATCCTTCGGCTTAGAAAAAAACAATTAAAGTTGATTACATCGGTGAAGGATTAGACTGCTAAATATACGTTAATGAAGAAACTTTTAAATAACAATAAAAGTTGAAGATTGTAATGTTATTATCGTTTTGGATGAGGAGACATATTAGAGTTGTGTGAATGAAGGCTTTCCCCGTGTGTCGTCCACCGGATGGTGTTGAATAAAGACGAGGTTTCGGTGGCGTGCTTTGCCGCCATATTCAGGCCTGGTGTCACTGCTGCGACAACCAGAGCTGCAATCTGCACCAGACCTGAAGATCCCGGCAGAACACGCCGCCGAAAGTTCTTTCTTCAACACCATCCGGTGGAGAAGCCGTGAAGATATTTCATATTGCAGTTATTGTTAAAGACACATAAAAAATATTAATGTTTCTAAAGGCGCGTTCCCACGATCACTTGTAACGAAGGCGAGACGGGACGGGACCTCATTAGCCGAAGTGTAGGGACGACCGCGGGCCACAGGTTAGTCCTAGCTTACCTCGCCGCCACCTCCGCACCACGTTGCCTAGTGTCGTTTGGCATAGAGCACTTTACAGCAACAGAAGGGGTGCGCACCGCTGCTGCAAACCGATGGCAACAGCGCACCGCTACACATGCCACACGCCTGTCATGTTTACCGACTTAGTGTGGGTAGCTGCGTCTCGTCTCCGCTAGCAGAGGCGGCCCTGTTCTCATGGCGTGTGGTTGATTATTGGTTCCGTCCCGTTCCGTCTCGCCTTCGTTACAAGGGATCGTGGGAACGCGCCTTAGAACAGATAGAGTCTGGTATTCTTGGCATGCCAGTTGGGACACCCCGATTAGTCGAACCCATAATACAGACGCGAATCTGTTACATCCAAAGACAACTTAGCTGTCCGTCACAGATTCGTCATTTCTTTAGATACAGAACGGTTGCAGCCACCGTCCTGATTAATCGATTTTCTTTCGCAAATTACGAACTGGTAGCCTAAAATCGTGAGAGTGCTGCAGTCTTCATCCATCCAGATTTCCTAGAACGTAAGACAGTCCAACGGCGGAGAGTTAAAATAATTTATATATGAGTAAAATACAAATCCATTCCATCAGCGACTGATGAGAAGTACATAATTGATCCATTTATTAAGTCGTTACCGGTTGCCCCACTGTTTTCGGAGTTTTGTTGAAATGATTCCGATTCTGAATAATATCCAACAAAAAATTGGTGTCTTGTAGGCATTGGCATGTTTTTGGTCATCGTTGATAGTAAAATGTCCAGTCAACTTGAGGTGTACACCTCTTGTTAAGAATTAAATTACTTTTTGCTTAAATAAATTATTAATAAAATATTGTTAATAATTGAAATTACTGGTATGTGGAATCAGGATGTTACTTTACTATGACAAACACCGGTGCATTTGACCATTGATATACTGTAATTACAAAATTATTCTTCATCAAATGTTATTAACAACAGTGTGACATCTTGATTCCGAAAATGGGTACATCGCTCTCAGGGTTTCTATATGCCCGTTCATTAAGCTCAGCGAGAAATGATATTTTCTCTAGGGCGACACAATAACGATAAAGATTTGCAGGGATCACCATATCAGCAGAGTTACCATTCAGCAGAGTTGCCGAGTCTGTTGTCGGCAGTCGTTCCGACGCGATGGTTCCATTTTCTGCTGGCCATTGGAGACCCACTTCCACTCGGATAACTACATGGAACTCAAGAAGCACCACAGACCGCACTAGCGTTATTCCACCTTACCATCTCTTTCTCAGGCTGGCCTCGCACCCACCACACAGACTCGCAATTCATTGTATTCTCTCCACCGCGTCACCATAGCGGTCAGGCTTTGTTCTTCATTGAGGGCTACTCGGCCCAAGGTCACATTCCGGAACGCATACGGGCAGTTACCGTTACCGTTCTTCGCACCGTCCACCTGTGAGAGCTACGGATTAAACTTCCAGCAATTTTTTTTTAGTCTAGTGTAGCAATACACTACAAGCTGTTTCCTTGAGATGTCATACAGCATTGCATTCAAAACTATCAGGTTAATTTGACACTCTTGGACGGCTGACATGTCTGTTCCTGGTCTGCAATCGAAGAAATGATTAACTCGGTACTATTCAACACTGTCGAAGTGAGGTCTCGTATTGGTCAAATCAGTCACCCGCTCATATGGTTGGTTTTCCTTGTACGACGTTAGCTGCAAGTTACGTTTCAGACCAAAATGTTCATACTTTAAGCAATGTAAAATGTGCCCCAATACAATACTAGCGAACGTATTTTATTGTTACAATTCATAAAACTGCGTGAATCTGTCAAAAAAATACACTGTAACTTAAGAAAACTCCTAATCGTGTGAGATAACTGCCAGGTCACTTATTCCAACTTACAATGCAATGTGAAAAAAAAAAAATCTTTGCCTACTTTTCACTACTGCTCTCACACACGGGCAAGCGTCTAACACGACTATTGTTATATTACAACATTTAAATATTAATTTAATAGTTACTCATCGAATAATATGAGCCTTAAATAGCCTTAAAGGTAGGAAATTTCAAAATTGTTGCTATGTATCGTATGCGTACTGGATGTAGTGCCTATAGTA